>QMIH01001504.1:0-99959 GCA_003987875.1 Clarias batrachus | reverse complement strand
TATATATATTAGTGTAATAGTGTATGCCATAGCATCGCCATAGCATACTCTGTGTGGGGAAAACATTTCAGTTTAATGTACATTTTAAGGTCAGCTAGTTAAAGTTTTGTTATAAGCTAAAAAAATATCGGAAGTTCTATAGCACACAATCCCGAAAGTATATAATTTATTTGCTAAAGTCTGCTTTAATGGCCTAATACAAAATCTGAATAAAAGGCAAACTCATGATGAGGAAAAGTGTGCTTATATACGTTCTTTGCTCCTTTTCTGTTTCTAGAAAGTTCTCTTAAATCATCCTCATCCAAGGAGAAGCCATCTGTCGCAGTTGATCCGTCTGCAAACATTAAAGTCACCGTCGCAAGAAAAGGATTACGGGTGACGGTGGAAACGGAGAGCGCGTCTCCCTCGGAGAGACGCAAGAGGGATGACGGAAACCGGCAAGAAAGTGTTGTCGTGAAGCCCAAACTAGCCGTTAAACTTGCAGCTGGTGCTTCGCACAGGTGTCGACGGATAACACCTGAGAAGGAAGAAAACGGATACGTGGAAGATGAGGTATTGCGTGAGCCCGGCGCGGACTCTGAGGGACAGGAGGAGCAGCAGGGCTGTGCCGGTGGAATGAGTGGAAATGATAAGCTTGTGAGGAATTTAAAGCTAGCGAAGCGGAGAGGACGTCCGCTGAGCGGGCAAGCGAGAACTGCCGAATCTGGTCAGGACGCTTCTGCGCCTCCGAAACCTGCTGCGAAGCTGTCTCAGGAAGGGGATGAACACGAACATGTTGTTTCTACTGATGGGGATGAAGGCACGCCAGAGAATGACAGTAGCCTGCATGTTCACGAACGTTCTCCGTGTGCCTTAAAGCGTCGTAAATCTTTATTTGGTTATCGTAGGAGGCCGGGCCAGGAGCTGTCGAGCCAAACGAAGGTGGCTCAGTCGCCGGTCGAGAAAATCCCGAGGAAAAGGCGACGGCTTGTGTGTTACACCTACGAAGCGCCAGTGAATCAGGAGCCTCCAGCGCAGGTGCCGACTCGGCAGGGACTCGCGGACGGCGTGGTTAGTACTCGACCTTCCCGGGTAATCAGGGTACCGAAGCGTTTCATGGACGATGAAGGAATGTCTGGGCTGCTGGGAAAGAAGTTTGTCCCACCTGAGAATCAGGACGACGAGTCTTTGAGCGAGTCCGAGGAAGCTAACCTTTCCCAGACGCCGAGGTTAGGAAGCAAACAAAAGGGCGCGAGCAAAAGTGACGATGCAGGGGAGCGCGTGGAACAGACTGTGGAGCGGAAGCCGAGCGGTCTGATGGCTGGCGGCCCTAGAAAGAAAGTCGGGAGACCCGTTTATAACGCTAATCCTCTGAAGATCTACGAGAGTTTGAAGATGCTTACGGCGAGCCTGACTCAGAGGAGAGAGCAGCGATTGGCCAGCGCACGCTCCAAAGCGCTCGGTGAAAGAGGAGAATGTGAGAAGCTCGGTGGCTTGGAAGCCGAATCTCCTGCTTCTGGAGAGCTGAGGAAGTGGGGAGGCTCTGATATAAAGCTAGGCGATCTGAACTGTCCTGGAATTGTTCACAAAGTAGCCATACACACGGACAATCAGGTGATCAGTCAGTCAGAAACCAAAGCACAAGGTAAGATTGGAACACTGTAACTTGGTGGCGATTTTTAAGTTTTTATGTTCGCAGATTTTACAAACGCATCTTATTGTTGCCCAGTGAACAGAATCTCCGTAGAGGGCGTTACTGACGTACAAAGCACGGATGCCGAAAAGTCCGAGGTGGTGCTGTCGCAGGGCGGATCCATGCACAGGATCAACCTCTCTGGCGCCAACAGGAGGATGCTTCACTTACTTAAGCGGGCCAAGGTGCAGCTGATTAAAATCGACCAGCAGAAACAGATGAAATCCGCTCAGGTAAAGAGTCAGCATGCTATGATTTGATGTTTTCAGTATCAGTAAGCGGACGACAGGACTGAGTATGAGGTGTGTTATGAAACGTAGAAGTTGATAACGATGTTCGGTTCTAATCAAAATGCGTGTAATTTTTTTGGCAGTTGATGTCTGGTACGGTTCGTATTGGAGAAGGTGGCTTCATGAGCATGAAGAGCAGAAGGAGACAAAGAATAGTCAGGACAAACAAGGAAGAAGCTTCTCAGGTATGTGTGCGGTTTGTGTTTTTTCTTATTATTTATATATAAGATAATACAGAAAAAATAGGCTTGTTTGTTGCTGGTGGCAACAGAAGCAAAATTTGTTGCCTTTTTTTTTTTTTTTTTAACAAATCCGACTCTCTTTCGACGATTCTTAATATTTGAAAAATGTTTTAAAATGTTTCTACTGTAGCATTGATTCCGTGTTGTTAAACCTGTGTGTGTGTGTGTGTGTGTGTAGGGCCAGCCGATCGGAGGCCCACGCATTAAGCACGTGTGTCGGGCGGCGGCAGTGGCACTTGGACAGCCCCGCGCTATGGTACCTGAGGACATCCCCAGACTCAGTGCCCTGCCTTTACATGAGAGAGAAGGCATCGCACCCTCACAGGAAGAAGAAGGTACACAAATCCCTCGTTATCTTCATGACTTGTTTGTCTGATGTAATATATTTAATCAATGTAATAACAGCAGGGTGGTGTATGTGTTAGCACTGTGACCTTGGACCTCCAGGGTTGAAGGTTGTAGTCAATCTGGTACGTGTGCATGTTGAGTTTTCATGGTCTCCTCGTGCTCAGTGGGTTTCCTCCTCCTTCTCCTAATGCCGCATCTTGGAAATGAAATTTTAATGATGTTAATAAATAAAGCCCTGTCAAAATATCTTTCTTACTTACTGTGCTATTTGATCGGGGAAGCTATTGATGCCTTGCTAGCTTACTGCGTTTTTCTCCTGATCAAATTAAATTTGGACTTTATACAATGATGTAATTATTATTATTATTTATTCATAAATTTTTATCTCCTCTAAGATCTCAGATCTCACTCAGAACCAGAGAGCACCGGTTCTGTTGAAGCGAGACCAGTGTACAGACATAGAGGTTTCAACCTGAGGCAGCGACGCTGTTTCAACTGCAAGGGCTGTTGTCAGGAAGAGGACTGTGGAACTTGTGTCTTCTGTCTGGATAAACCTAAATACGGAGGACCCAACAAGAAACGTCAGAGCTGCATGTGAGTCGGGGGTGGGGGGGAGTTTTCGGCAGCTTTGAGTGTGAAGACCTCGGGATTAATTTTCAATAGTGATCTTTCCATCCGTGTAACTCCTGATCATTATAAAGTTCTTAAATGCGATGCTTTGAAAAGGTAGAAATTATCATTATTAAAGGCATGTTTTTTTTCCACGTATTTGTCACATTTAAAGGATTCAGATCATCAAATGAATTCTAATATTACACAAAGATCACCGGAGTAAATATAAAATGCAGTTTTATTTCCCCAGCTGTCGAAACCTATAATAATAATAATCATTTCCCCCTAAAACTAATAACTGGTTTCACCATCCTTGGTGGCAAAAACTGTAAGGCGGATTTTGCAATAACAGTCAATGAGTCTTTCACATTGCTGTGGAGGAATTTTGGTCCACTTTTCTTTGCAGAATTGCTTTTGAATTCAGCCGCATTGGAGAGTTCTCGAGCTTGAGAACTTTTTAAGGTCATTGCCATAGCATCTCAATCTGATTTAAGTTTCTCCCTTAATAAATTAAATCAGCATTTACAAACAGAATTTTGTGTTTACTCAAGTTATCTTTGTTTAATATTATAATCTGTCTTATATTCTGAATCATTTGTGTCAAACAAATATGAAAAAAAAAATCATGAAAGGGCAAATACTTTTTCACAACAAGGTAAATGTGTTTGTCTCATGTCTTTTTAAACCTTTTTTTCTTATGCGCAAATGAAGTACTCTACTTTAAATGTTGTTGTTTTTTTTATTATTAAAAAAACTATTTTATAAATCTTAAAACAATTTGTGTGTCAGATCTGTTGTTTCTTTAAAACGGAGTAAAATTTTTATTAAGGCCTGTCTTTTATTTTCTTTACAGTCACAAGAAGTGCTTGAGGATTGAAGAGAACAAAATGAGACGATTGAAAGGTATGGCTATTTAAAAATCCACAATGATCATGACGCCTATTATTATCACTATTATTATTATTATTATTATTATTATTGTAGTTTTTATTATCACAAAATCTTCTACGTTTATTGTTGGCCGTACAAACAGAACGGTTGGGAACATCTTTAGTATCCCTTATCTCTAGTTTGCTTGTTTTTGGTCCGATTGGAAAACCACTTTAAAATCTCTAATATTAAGGAAAATATTCAGGTCCATCAGAAATGCATAAAATAAACCGTAAACATACGTCATTGACAATGAGTAGCTACCACGCCAACCTTAAACACTCAGAGGTCCATTTTGAGGCGTTTCCCACAGAAAACAAAACACCGGGAACCACAAAACCCCTTAGACATCTAAAATGAAGAGATATATTTACGATTATGCTACGTATATTCGGGTCGAAGGTTACTTTCAAATAAAATACTCTATTTTTAGTGTCTATTTGAGTCCTCCTTGCGCCTATGAAATAAAAAGCCGAACCTAAATTATCCACCTGCAGCAAAACAAAAATGCCATCTGTGTCCGTGTGATGTTATCCTTTTATCGCATGTACTGGAGCGTGCAGTCAGCAGTCAACCTGAATAAAAAAAATAATAAAAAGACTGACTATTTAAACGCGTACCGGCGGGTGTCGCGTATAAGCGGTCCTGACGCATGTTCTGAACCAAAAAAATTGACCAAGTTTTATTTTAATGGTAAAAGATCATCATAATCAACTAATTTAGAATTTTATATAAAAACACAATAAAATCTATTTAAATTAAATACTCATGTTTCCAAGGCTCAAGTCTCCAAAGCCACAGGAGGCCGCAGCAGAAGGACGAAAGGTTGCTGACTTGCGTGCTGGAGTGTAGAGAGAGTGAATTGGCAAAATAAAACAAAAACTACTTCTCTTTCTTTCACTGACTTATTCTCATAATTTTTACACCTTTTAACAAACCTTTATTTGGTTCTAATTTCTTATTATTTTTTTTTAATCCTGCAAAATGTTGACACCCTGCCGACTTTTCACACAAACACACGCCTACCGAAAGGCTCTGGATAAACCGCTAATGCTGACCCCATTTTTCAGAGTACACACACCGAACTTGAAATGCTGCAATAATAAAGCCCTTCCAAACAATGAAAAAGAATTGTCAATATTTCCCTAGATATCCAACTCGGAATTAGTTGAAAAAGGTGAATCAGAGAAAAAGCAAATCCCAAGAGAAATGCAGCAAGCTTTCATCCATTAAACACGATAAAGATTAAGTCTTAAGCTCTGTGCTCCAGGTTTTTAAAAAGTATTCTGGTGAACATTTAACCTAATTAGTTTATTTGATTCATTAGGCTACTAATATTCTTTTGAGTATTAGGAGATATTACAAATACCAATAATTAGTTGGTCATCATTAAAAAAAAACTTGGTTAGTTTAAAAAGCTTTTTGCATTTTTTTTTCTGCTTGTTTTTGACTTGTAGTGGAAATTTAGTAAAATTGTCTCAAGACAAGACAAGACGAGAGGTTCTGGATAAACAAAAACAAAATGTTGATTTCTGTGCAAGACGTCACACACCTTACACACACTCACACGGCATCTGTAAGAGAGAGGCACCTCTATTATCTTCCTGTGTGTATTTATATATAAACACACACACATAGTATCTAAGCTATTGACCAGGGCTGCTTTGTGTCCTTGGAAAGACAGGTGGCTTGTGTTTCGAAAGTTTCAGTTAATAGACAAATGAAAGACCATCTTCATTAAAAATGAAAAGCTCAGTCGCATACTAAGTATCAAACTTTTTTAAAAATTTCCATAGCATACTGTACTGAATTATAATAATCAAGTTGGAAAGGTTTAGATTAAATGCCTATATGTATATAGTGACCCTCAAACACCCCCCCCCCCGACCTTATACTTGACCTCTTCTGTTTTTCGCAGTTCAGATGAAGCGACGTGCCATGTACGCCCAAGCTGCTGCTTACAGTGGCGGAGAGGAAGAGGGCGCGGGAGACGGCCGAAGCACTGATGCGCCGGGCTCCGTCCGGAGGCGGCCTAAGCGCCAGGTTACACGACGATGCTTCAGCAACTTGCTCGAGTCTGACTCAACCGACGCGGATGCTTCTGGTGAAGACGTAGCAAAGGAACAGAGCAGTAGTGATCCAAGTACTAAAGCTAATGGTATGACTTTAGTACTGTTTCATTATTGAAAGGCAGACTTACAGACCAGAACAGCCGTATCTTATTGTAGCAGATCCTGTTTTTGGTTTATTTTTCTCTTGTATTCCTGTATTTCCTGTTAGATTGTAAGAGACACATGTTCCACTAAACAACCCAAGCACTTCCGTACAAAACTGTGGCCATTCTGAACAAGCGTGATGGGGGCGGGGAATGTTTTGGATTTGGGAAAGGGGACAGAGAAATAGTCAAGTGGATTTACATTGTATCTTCGTATCAAAGACTAACTTTGTCAGACTTAAGAACAAATCCAACTTGCGAATGGAAATCGCTTGTAAGTCTGGGACTACCTGTGTATCTTTTACAAAGAAAGAAAAGAAGATTTTTTCAAATAAAATAATTTATTTGTATTTCCTTCTTAGAACTTATGTATTTGTATCCAAAATCTTATTGTATCTAAATATATTGCTTAGCTTCTATTATATAAGATTTTCAAATTTGTCAACTTGAGTTAACTTTTTTTTTTTTTTTAACTTCAGTGTTAGTTCAGGGCTGTTTAGGAGAGAGAGATCTGGAATCTCTGTAATTCATCTGGTAATGAGAATGTAACCTCCAAATCAGTGAGGAAAATAATATTCAGAATCCTTAAATGGATTTGATTTATTTATTTATTTTTAAATAAAGAGATTTTTCTAGCTTATTTTATGCAAACAAAAAGTGACTCTACTGTCTGCTTCTGTTGGTTTTAACACACAATATAAGACTCCAAGTCGCAATAGACGCTGCAGCATTGTGGCGCACACAGAGCTTAATTGTATTGCTGACTTATTCACAAACTTTAAAATACAATCATTTGCTGAAAGGATATGGAAACTCCTCTGTGATTGTTTCAGATGCACTCTGAGGTGTGTAAAGTCTTAATCATTTACCCATTCAGTCTCTGTAGACGCACATCGGCGTTAGAGTGGCTCTTGCTAAGAGGTCGTTGATCTTTAAACGTAGCATGCCTACGAAATGTCAGCTCTGGTTTCTCTCCTAGAAGAAACGACTCCGTCATGAAGAGATGGACCGTGTAAATTTGTGGAGCTGTAGCACATAAGTTCTGTTCACTACAGTTTTCCACACTGCGTTTCCAAACAGCTAGCTGCACACTGCGTGAGCTCATCAGTGGCCTCTGGACCAGTGGAAGAAAGGAATGGGTTCGACTCTTAAGACGTCTGCTGTGTTATCAGGATCATCAGCGCTACCTCCTGGCTTATCGCGTAGCGCTAACAGTACTTAAGTGTGATGAAGGAGATGGATAACCACCTGGGGCTGCTTGCACTCTTTAGCTCCAGTGAAGTGTAGTGTTAACGTTAATACAAAGACATTCCAGACCAGTGTATGAGAGAATTCATTTCCTCATCCTCTTCCAGCATGACGACGCCCACGTGCACAAACCTAGCAACCATAAAGACACGGCACACTGGTTACTTGGACCCGAGCCCAGACCTTAGCCTTAGTGAACACTTTTTGGTGATGTTGATTTCTTGTCCTGACACCTCAGTAAATGCTACAGATTCTAGTGGGAAAGCCTTCCTGGAGGAAAGGAGACTCTTGGAGTTGTGTAAGAAATAAGAAGGTGGTAAGTGCACTTGGTTTTGGAAAAGGCAAGATTGCGTAGGCGTGGTCGTCAGGTGTCCACATACTTTTGGCCGTTAAGTTTGAAACAAAAGGTAGCACTTGGTAAAATGTTAGTGCTTGTTGAAGTACGTTTGTGTTGATGGTTAAGTCAAATACCAGTTGATTGATTTTATTTATTTACTTTTAATAATGTTCCATTATCACTTTATACACGTCTGAAACAAAATAAAACTGTACAGCTGTGCAATAGATACTTTTATCTACACGCATAAAAGGTGAACTTTTGTCTCAAAACGTGCATTGTTTTGAAAGAAACTGAGGTAAATTTGAGCAAAATATTTCAAACAACTGTCCTGTGTAACTTTATTTTGATTTCCGCGTCCCTGATGCGTTGTCTCTTATTTACAGAAATCGGTTACTGTTTTGCTTTCATTTCTCTTTTCAGCTTTTATCAGGCAAGTTTCCCTTCTCGTGTATTATTTCGAGCCTCAGTCTAGTTTGTATATTCCGAAAAACCTCCAGTGTTATGCATTTGTTCATTAAACATTTTAAAATTTTTCGCCCCAGCGATTTAACTTGCTTTAAAGAAAACTTTTGAATCAATATTATGTCATCCTTTGAGGTTAATGCAGTATGTTAACGTTTGTCTCACTTGTTTGACAGATGCTGGTGCACCTGATGTTCAAGACGAGGCGGTGAAACCGCGAAGGCCCGGCGTCCCGAGAGGACTGTGGGGACGGCGACGAATCAATAAGGTATTTATACAGTATGTATATTTACATGGAGTTTTATTTCATTACACCTTCACATTGTATGTTGGTTTGGAAACAGTCATTTATTCAAGTTCCTTTTTTGTATTCATCTCTGCTTCATCATTTATTCCTAGTGCAATAATTGCTCTGAACAATAAAAAACAGACAGTTTTGTGCAATAATTTTTGTTTTACTTGTGTGTAAATTATTGGAGCCCATCAAAGAAAAATTTCTGTCACTATCTGGGACAGACAGTAAAGCTTAGCTTTTTTGTCTGATCTTAGGACCAGATTGATTTTGGATATTCTCTGATATTCTCTCTTAAAATGATAAGGGGCTTTAAATTCAAATAAGGGACTTGATGGTGAAATTTCTGCTGAGTGAAAGTGTGACAGAAGACTTGAAGCCCAGTACAGTGATGAGACTAAAAGGATGAGGCTGTGTGCGCGTGAATTACGATCTCTGCCGAGGAGACTTGGAGCGTGCTGCACAGTATTTCCCCAACAGCGACTGAAGCCTGGAAAATTGTTCATAACTTGTCGCCAGCTTTGTCTGTTCAAACACCACTTGCATGTCACAGGAACTCGGCTGGAAGTTCTCGCCACGTCCCCCACTTTACAGTCCTGACTTCTATACTAAACTTAAACCATTAAAGGCGTTCCTGGGAGGCCGGGGTTACAGACGTGAATCTATCAGGCAATCCAATCCTGGATTCTGCGTACTGAGAAAACTGTATCCAAGCACTTGTGAAACTCTGTTCTACTACTACTATCGAGTAGTTATTTTGTTCAATCACAAGTCCTGGTTTGCCCCGTATTCAGTTTAGTTTTTCTGATTTGTATTTAGATTTAGTTTAACATTTTCAGCTTTACTGTGATTAACTCCCTCTGTGAAAGTCTAAGTGTAAACGCTACCGGGACAAATACATGGACACCTGACCAGCATCACTTCACAAAGGTGGAAGCACATAACTGGGTCGATTGCTTTGCTTTACAATCTCGCTTTACTGGAGCTAAGAAACCCGAACCGGTTAAAGCATTACACAAGCTCTACCAGGATGATGTGCTGTGTGAAGTTTGGAACGGAAGTGTGTTGAACTCGTCCCCGCTGAAAACCAAACCATTTGGTGATGAGCTGGAGCTGGAGAGTCCTCGTATGTCCCAACATCAGCGCCCGAGCTCGGTAATTCGTAAATCCCAACAGGAACACTCCAGCATATGGTGGAAATCCCTCCCAGAAGAGTGGAGGAGGATATAACAGTATATAACACGGGTGCGATTGGTCAGACACCTGTAAAACCTTTGTTATGTAGAATATTTTATGTTAGCAGTTGTTGATTTTCCTTGTATTCCGTCTTTTCCTCCTACACACCTTCACTACTAATAACCCTGAGTCTAAAAAATGTAATCTTGGCATGTGTGTTATGACCACCACTACCTCTGTGCCCTTCTCTCCTTCTTTCTCGCCTTCTGAGAAGATACTAGCCGTCATCTCCTCCTGCTCCTCTTCCTCGTCCTCTTCCTCTATGCTGCAGTTGTCATGATGCAGTCCTGCTATAATGCTCCCCACCTCCCCCTCTCCCCTCGCTCTCCCATTCTCCCAGCTCCAGAGCTGCCCTACCTCACAGGCCCCGGAGCGCTCAGCGACAGGAAGTCCATCTGTAAAGCTCAGGCTCAAGTTCCAGCTGCGGCTACATAGACTACCACTTAGCATGGTGCGAGCCGCCGAAGTGTCTTCGGTGCCTGTCCCGGTGCCTTCCTCCCAGCCTGATGACAAAAAAGCACAAGAAGAGGAGGCCCATAGAGAAACGGGGGTTGTGAAGGAGGGGGCTCTGGAGCAACCTCTTACTGACCCCTGTGTTCCTCATTCCCAGAGCTCAATGGAGCACACGGCACCCAGCGTCCTGGCCACAGTGGCCAGAGGGTTTGCGCACCGGGATCGACAAGCCCAGGAGCCGGCGCACAAAATCAGGGTCGACTTTAAGGTGAGTCGATCAACCTTACTCTGAGAGTTGCCCATGAGGCAAGTGTGTTAGTTACTGTGGCCAGAGAAGTGCAAAATAAAACCGCAAACAAACTTACAAAACCGGAAAACAAAATAAATCCAGAAACAAAGTAACAAAATTCGAAAACAAAATAAAACGGAAGAACAAGTTAAGAGAAACAAGACAAGGTAACAAAAACAATTTTTTAAAAAACAAAATAGATTCAAAAATAAAATAATAAAACTGAAAACAAAATAAGTTCGAAAAAACTAAATAAATTCGAAAACAAAAATTTGAAAAACAAAATAAAATGGGAAAAACAAGGTAACAAAAGTCAAGGTAACAAAATGGGAAAACAAAGTAACAAAAACAAACAAAAAAGAATTAATAAATTCCTAAACAATATAACAAACCTGAAAACAAACAAAATAATTTCAAAAACTAAATAAAACGAAACAAAGTAACAAAACGGAAAACAAAATAAAGAAAAAAAAATCAATAAAATTGAAAACTAAATAAATGTAAAAAACTGAGGAAAAAAAATACAAAACAAAATAAAACTGTAAACAAAATAAATTCAAACACAAAATAACAAAGAAAAGGTAACAGAAACAGAAAACAAAGTAATAAAAACAAAAAAATAAATAAATTTAAAAACAAAATAAAACCTAAAACAAAATACATTCAAAAATAAAATAACTGAAAAACTCAAGAAAATTGAACAGTATATATCTGTAGACAAAATAAAATGGGAAAACAAGACAAGGTAAGAAGAAAAAAACAAAAAATAATTAATTAAAAACAAAATAAAAACAAAAACAAAAAAATAACAAAACTAAAAGCAAACTAAATAAATTCAAAAACTAAATAATATAGAAATAAAGAAAAACCATGGAAAACAAAGTAACAAAATGGTAAACAAAATGAAGAAAAAAACAAAATAAAACGAAATAAATTTTAAAAATAACTGAAAGAAAATAAATTAAACTGTAAATAAAATAAATTCAAACAAAATAACATAACCATGATTTAGAATATAGTCATAAAATATAGTTATTCGTAATTAGAGACAGGGAGAAAAAAATCTATTCAGTTTTGTATCATGCTTCATGTGGCAACCCGTCTATCACCGCACTAATTTTCTGCACGTCAGTTCTTAAAAAAAAGTTTTTATTTATTTATGTATGCATTTAAGGAGGTAAAACGTTGCCGATCATCTATACAGGTCGTCCCCGTTCTCATTCAAATTAGTCGGCCTCACCGGTTTTAGTTAATCAGCCTGGGAGCACGATGATAGAAAATGTTTGTCCTGTAAAGCTGTCCTGATGGTAATTAATCAAATCGAAATATTCATAAAGTCACGGTAATTACAGAGATGAAATGGACACTTGCAGTGCTGATTAGGTGACTATAGGGGTCACGTCTGATGTCTGATGACATGTCTGATAACTCGTACACATTTATTTTTTTTAATATAGGAGGACTGCAACATTGAGAATGTCTGGGCGATGGGGGGGCTGAGTGTCCTCACGTCTGTTCCAATCACAGCGGAGTGGCTGTGTCTCCTGTGTGCTAGTAAAGGCCACCACAATGTAAGACTGTAGAACTGTGGCGCATAAAGTTAACCTTGATTAACTTTTTTATTTCCTTTTTTAGTTTGCAGTGATGTACAGCATATATTTTATTGTTATTATATTAAAAGCTCTTAATTGCCTTAATGACTCATGCTGTGTTTGTTTGTTTTTTTAATCCATCTGGGAAACTGATGGTTTCAAACATTTCTTGTACATGACTGTGTGAGAGAAATTAAATCCGAACCCGTGTTAAGTTATTTATCTCGTCTTTCAGATGATATTTTGTCAGATGTGCTGTGAGCCGTTCCACCGCTTCTGCCTTCCAGTAGACGACCGTCCGCAGAACGATACCAAGCCGAACTGGTGTTGTAAACGCTGCAAATTCTGCCACGTCTGTGGTTGTAAGGGCAAACAGGGGAAGGTACGGACATCGTTTCATGCTGATTTTACTCCTTGCTGCATGTGACTGGAGTGAAAGGCAATTTACTGTTACTTTTGTGTTTGAGTGCAAATTTTTTATTTGTTTTTTTTTTTTCTCTCCTTCTCTAGCCGGTTTTACAGTGCAAAAGGTGCTTTTACTGCTATCACCCATCATGCCTAGGCCCGACATATCCCAAACCTGTGAAGTGTAACACGTCTTGGGTAAGTTGCAGCTCTTTCGCCTTGCACGTGTGTTTGCGTACACAGATTTTCTCTATGGAAAGGAAAACCAGTATTTGTATGAAAAAATAATACATGCACAGGAGATTTACTGCTTTTGTACAACAGCGTGGTCCGAGGTGGTGATATTCGCCTTATACCACAGCGATTATGGTAACAATAAAAATAGATGGATAGTCCTCGACTTAGAAACATTTCAAGTTACGTATTTCCACAGCTACGAGCGGCCCTCGGTTCAACTTCCTGTTCAATCGTGAAAGTAGCTTACATATGTTGTACAAAAAATAGACACTGCAGTGCACCAGATACCAATATTTACAATTATGTACAATATTTTCAACATGACAGAGTTCACAGTTCCAATACGGGATTCCCCTCGCTATTTGAAGTCTCAGAGACAACATTGTTACATTTCACATTTCCAAAGGCACGGGTAAGGTTTTTGGCCACATGATGGCAGTGTGGGAAAGGGGACTGATTTGGTGGGGGATTGGTATGATTTGTATCAAAGGCATACAAGACTCACTTTGTCAGACTTAAGAACAAAACTGACTTACAAACGTGCTCCCGGGACGGAACTCTGGGACGACCATGGTTTAAAACAGTTTTATAATTACGTTAAATGTCGGGTTTCCTCATCTTCTCCTTCATTCTTTCTTAAAAAGACAAATAAGACAGAAAAACATTATTCTATAGATAGACAAGAATGGAGTAAATTATAACTGTCTTTCCTGAAGACTATTGTGCTGGGAAACTTAACCAACCACTGGGCGTGTTTCAAAAAGCACTGCCACACCACACTCCTTTTATGAAGGATACATTAATATGTTCTGAGGGTTAAACATTCCTAAGAGATTTCGGAGTCAAATCCGTGCCAAGTTTCCTACGGATCGGACGGAGCAACCCAATATCTTCTTTAAAAAAAATTCCTCAATTTTATGTTCATCCTTAAACGCTTTAAAATTCTGTTTCTTTTGGCCTTAGACTGACTTTAAGAGTCCGCTGTTTATACCTTTTACTGTTGAAGTTGTACTGTGTATGCGTGTGTGCGCATATGACGTTAATTTTCTGTGCAGGTGTGCATGTTGTGTATACGGTGCAAAAGCTGTGGGGTGACGCCAGGGAAATCCTGCAGCACGTCTTGGAATCATGAGCTGGATCTCTGCCCCGACTGCAGTAACCTCCACAAGCAAGGTACCGCTCTATAACTACCCTGTGTGTGAATAAAGATTTTTTTAAAAATAATAATGATCTCAAATACAATTATAATAATTGCTTCAGCTCTCGTAAAGTTGTCTAGCAAAATCAAATATTCCTGTTTTGAATCAGTGCTTGTTTTTTTTTTGTATTATCACATTGTTTTTGTTCCTAATTTTGCAGGAAACTTCTGCACAGTCTGTCTCAAGTGCTATCCTGAGCACGAGTTTGACAAGAAGATGATGCAGTGCGCTCGCTGTGCCCACTGGGTACACCCCAAGTGTGAGGGACTCACGGGTTAGTGTCTTTGCGTGTCTGGAAATGTGCTTGCTGCATCAAAGAATTCGAGAGGTGTTCGAGCCCAACCGGGACTTTTTATTGTGCAAAATATGACTATTTCTTAATATAATCCCCATGTTACACTAATGCACTTATGGGTACCATCAAGGTAGAAAGTTTTCTCATCAATGTCTCAATAAGAAAGGACATGAAATAAATCCCGATGTCGGAACAAAGCAAACCTTTTCTTTTTATACAAGATGCAGAACAGGGCGCTCGAAAGCTACACACACATTTATATTATCGTGAAAAAATTCACCACACTGTTCATCATGGAGTAAATCCCTTCTGTCCATCAAACATTTTTTATTCGACTGCACTTCTTTTAACCCCTTGAGGAACTTTTCGTTTTATTCTGTTGAGATTTTTGGAAAAAATTTTTAAACAAGTAAATTTTAATTTAGTTTTAAAGTTCTTAGAAAGAAATTAGCACAAACATCTTATCTAGTTTTGATAAATAAAATTTAATAAAAATAAAAAACAGCCAACTTTTTCTTGCCGTAGAAGTTGGCTTGCCGTAAAAAAAATATAAATTAAAAAAAAAATTTTTTTTAAAAGGAACATTTTCTCAGTACGCCGGCACTATAATCGGAATGCCTGCTGAAGCCATGGCTTCCCAAGGCCTCCTTTAATGCGAAAATGTGAAAATAGCTTGGAGGTCAGGACTGTACTGTGGCGATATGAATGATTGTGTGAACAGTTCCCACAGACAGATGAAGACTGTTGAGTTAAGTCGATTTTCTGTGAATGACAATCACTTTTTAACGCCCTCACTCACTAGAAAGTTGATTAGAAGTCCCGGTTTGACTTGAACGAATGCATTGACATAACATTTTGTCGCTAAATATTAGTAATGTTTAAAGGTAGGCAATATCTTTTTGAACCACAAAGGTTCAGGTATTTGAAATCAATATATGAAGACTTGCACAATTATACGTAATGACTAGAGAAGGAAATGTGAGTGGTGCTTGCCGGGGCAAAATTCGAAAAAACACTGGGTCTTTTATAATGACGGTCTGCTTGATCGGTTGCTAAGGCGCTCTGAAGTAGTTTTTAGGGCGTGGGTTGACGGCTTGATTTGATTGGTTGCTTGAGCAAAATGAGCCCACCCCATGTCTCTATGACAATGGGATCCACGGTTTGGTTCAGTTTCGAAGTTCCTATTGAAGTTACCATAGCATGGAGTACAACTGTGAGCACTTCATTGGGGTGTACCTTCACTATTGTATGTCAATGGGGCAAATTTGGGCACCTCTTGTACCCCAGGGGTACAGCGTATACCTTCTTGTGGAGTGTTTCCTGACATCCTCTTCAAATGTGGTGAATTTTATATTTCTGCAAAATTCTTGCTCTGTGCTGGAATCTGTCAAAGTTGATCTCAATGTTAAGTCTATGGGATTTTTTTGGGCGGTAAAGTACCTCTTTAGAAAAGTCATAGCACCCCATTCCCAAATAAGCCGCACAATTTGACACCTTTTTCATGGTCTACGACAATCGGTACATGACTAGTTATACCGCCAACGTTTGTACAGAAGAAAAAAAGAAAAGACTTTTACTTTTAAAAAGACATTAATAAATTAATTAAATTTACATCTAGACATATTTTAAGGAATTACAAAGTCATGGCCCCAGGTGTTGGGTCTGTACTTTGGGCTTGCATGTTTCTTAATGCCTTGTTATAATATGACGGGGCAAACCTGCTTACATTTTACACCCCGCGCAGCGTTACACTTCATTAAGTTAGTGTGTATCACGCGATATCAATATGGTACTGAGCATCATATAGTAAACAGACATAAAATCCACTGGTTTCTTCCACATATAGTTTGTTAATCCAGGTAGCTTTTCATTTCGGCACCATTCCTTTATAACGTGTTGATCAAATCTAAGTGCGCTTCTAATATTTCTGTTTTTTTTTTTTCTTAAATATCGATCAGATGACTTGCATGAGATCTTGAAGAGGTTGCGAGGGAAAAGTTTGGTGTTCTCCTGCGCAGCCTGCAGTAAAAACTTCCCTAGTGGCTGGCAGGAGGTGGTGCAGAGTGCACTGCGCAGCGGATTAGAGAAGATCATGGCGGGTCTGATGAGCTCCCTGACCACATGTCATCTCCAGAAATGCTCAGAGGTAAGTTTCTTTTTTTAATGTTTGTTTTTGTCCTTAGTAGCTTGAGACATTAGTTTCCAAAGTGCAGGTAGTCGCCAACTTGCAAACATTCGTGTTCCGAATTTCCGATATACGAACGGACCGTTGTTCTACGAACATTCAAAGATGTGAACAAATTGCGGAAGTAGCTCACTTGTATTGTACAAAAAATTTATACAATGCAGTGCACCAGATACCAATATGTACAATTATATACAATATTTTCAGTGTGTAATTGAATGTATAAAATGTCTAAGGTCCGTGTTTGGGGGTGCTGGAGAAATGAGTCGGCCTCACTGGTTTCAATGAATCAGTCCGGAAGTACGATGATTAAAAAATATATATATGAGACATCTATCCTTAAAGCTGTCCTGATGGTGAATGATCCTCATTTCGGAAAATCCTCATGAGAGAGAGTTCACGGTCCAATACAGTGGAAACCACTCTGAGACAAAATGGTGTCTGGCATTCCCCTTGCGATTTATGGGTGCAGAAAAAAAACTGTCACGTTTGACCTGAGAGATTCATTTCATGAGGCGCGGTTACAATTATTGGCCACATGATGGCAGTGTGGGTTAAAGCGTACAGAGATTTAGGTAAGTGGATTGGTATGCCTTACATTGTATGTTTGTGTCAAAGACATATACGGCTCACTTTGTCGGACTTAAGAACAAATCCGACTAACGAACGGAACTAGCTTGTAACTACCTGTAGAGGCTACAGATTTATTTTTAGGACCGAAAGTACTCGTTAGTGTGCGTTTTATTATGATTAGATTGGATGCTCGCTTGTCAGGGGTGTTTTAGCTCTGATTGTGTCGTCACATTTTAGTACTGGAAACATTTGCTGA
This sequence comes from Clarias batrachus, assembly GCA_003987875.1. Taxonomy (NCBI): domain Eukaryota; kingdom Metazoa; phylum Chordata; class Actinopteri; order Siluriformes; family Clariidae; genus Clarias; species Clarias batrachus. The sequence goes on along the minus strand of QMIH01001504.1, from coordinate 82,588 downwards.
AAAGTGTTTTTTTTTATTTATTTATTTTTTAAGTTTTTAGATATTTAAATTGTTTGTGTGTGTATGTGACATCTGACCCAGTGTGAAGCCTGGCCTGATGCTGACATCATGAAGACCAGGAAGGTGGTCTGTGATCTTCATGCTGTGAAAAGGAAGTTTGAAGAAGGCTTGTATACATCGTTGGTGAGTCTGTTGATCTAATCTAGGTCTCCATTTTACTGCAAAAAGTTATCACTTGAAATGTAAGTTTCTTCCCTTTTTATTATTATTTAAACAATTATACAATAAAATAAACAATAATAAATAAATGATGTATAATCATAATAGTTTAAAATAAGAAAAACAATCTACCGGTTAAATAAGACACTTAAAATTTGAATAAATATATCTAGAAATAGGCTATTAAAAATGTACAGCACCATCTGATGAATTCTGAGATGAAGTAATGATTTTTTTCAATGTTCATTGAGCTTTCCATTTAAATTTTAAAGTACCATGTCTGCTCTTCCCGTGGGCCGATTACGATGAAATAAATACAAATACGGCCAAGTACATCTGTGGAAACCCCATAAAAATTTGTTCAGTAGTTATGATGCATGCACAAACAAACAAACAAACACATTGTGCTCTATTACTCATCTTACATCACCACTATTTTTTTCTCCGCAAATATCTTCAAAGAACAGACACGCCAACTTAATAGTTTTATATATAATATATTTTATATATAAATTATTATTGAAGATTGTAGATATTTGATTAGATTCAAGATATTTTCACTTGCTGTCACTTTTTTTCTTTTGCAGTATTGCCATTAACGTTATCTAACATGTCTAAACGCTTGTATTTTGTCCCAACAGAAAGCATTTCACGAGGACATGGTGGCCGTCCTGGTGAAGCAGCTACAGCATGAAGAATCACTTCCAGAAGATCAGAGGCCCACCGGTCAAGCCAGAGCTTTATATATAAAAGTAAACCAGCTTATATACAAATGATTTTATTCCGATCAGATTTAAGGACCTCGTGCTGCTGTTATAATTTCCTATAAAGGTTTTATATGTGACAAAGCCAGTAATAATTTTTTATTATTATTATTTTTACGTTTGTTTTTACAGTTACTGGAGCAAACTTTTACTTGGTTTGACAGTCAGGACCCTAAAGCGTGGAAGCCTTCACTGAAAGAGTTCCCGAGGTATTTGTAAGTGTGTTTAAAAAAAAAAAAAAGTAAATTGTCATAATAATCATTCTAATTACATTTTAATTATTTTTTAAGGTAAAAAATCTTGTCCTGTAGAATTAGTTTTTAGCTAGTTTTAGGAATTTATTGTAAACGTGTTTTAAGAAGTTATAGATGGGTTTGTCCAGATTCAAACACGTTTAACTTACCAAGATGTAAAAAATTTTTTTGCAGCGCAAACAACTTTTACAATTAATATTAATGTCTGATTTAATCAAATTTTTGGATTAATAAATTTATTTTAAAATAATTATTATGCAGTATTACATGATTTTATTGTTAAGCTCTATTTATGACGCTTTTAGTGCAATACTTGTATGTAACCATTTAGTGCGCAATATGCATACATTTTAGCTAAATACGTATAACTGCTTCTTGCGTAAAGAGTGTAAAAGTTAAACCGTGTATCCTGTGTAAAATTTGTGAAGCACCTTATTCCATTGGACATACCACATTCTCCAATGACCATAAAGATATTCTATTCTATATGTTCTATAATGAGTAAATGTATTAAAAGTGATGTCAAGTTATTTTAGTTATTTATTTATTTATTTTATGTAAAATTAATGGCATATTTAGATTTATAGATCATTGAGGTTCCAATGGCAGACCTTTCCATAAAATGTTCCCTTCTGTTCGGTTTCACAGTGGTATGCTCCCAGAGGCGATAATCCCACCCTCTGAAGAACACAGTTATGCCCAGTGGTTGAAGGAGCACGACCATGCCTTGGTGAACGAGAACCAAGAAAACCTTCATCTAAAAGCACAAGGAAAAGGTGAAAATCATCATTTTTTCTTTTTCTGCTTTTTTTTTTTTTTTTTAGTAGTGATGGTGAGTGACGTGTCATTTAGGTGTCGAGGCTTCTCCCAACCAATATTTTTACCGTAAGTTTCATTTCATGCAAGGGCCTACAGAATGACATTGAAATCAATCAAATGTTTATGCACATAATCAACATCTCTGAATCTTTGAAAATTACCTGAAGATCTATAATAGAAAGGAAATGTAAAGGACAAATAGCAAAGTCCTTTTTTTAAATTTTTTATAAACATGAATACTTATACTAACTAACAAGCCACTTTTTGGAATCTTGGAACAGAATAAATAAATCCAACAGCAAGGATTTATACCCCTATCTCATCTATGTGGAATGACCCACGGTGAGATGCGGTTTCGGGCACCGTGAGCCACCGCAATTGCCCGCCCAAGTTCTGCAGGGTCAACAAGCATCCGCAAAGACCGGCCCAAAAAATTAAACATTTAACCTTGGGTAATCACAGCACCAACTGCGTAGGTGAGATAGGGGTATTAATACGCAAATCAATGATTAGTAGTCTTGTACCTACATATTCTATATATGTAGTGTAACTACATATATATAAGTTTTTATTATATTGTGAGTTTTTTTTTTTTTTTTTTTAAATCTGGATAGTTTGGCGCAGTCGCATTTCAATACTGTTGTATTTGTGCAACCATGTATAGAATGTGACCAAATAAAATTCTTGAATCTTGTAACGCAAAAGAGAAGAAAAAAAATCTTGATTTATGAATTTAAGGCAAGACAAGTTTATTTGTATAGCACATTTTATACATATTGGTAATTCAAAGTGCTTTGCATAAAAGAGAAGAAAATAATCATAAAATGAAATGGGAAAATAACAGCAATAAAACTTAAGAATTATTTTAAAAAATTATTTAAAATGTAAAAAAAAAAAAAAAAAACAGTTTGCGATGAAACTTTTAAAATGATTTATAATTTATCATTAAACATAATAGCGCGTTCAGTTGGGACGTAGCACAGCTCATTCCATAAATGCATTAAAAAAAAGAAATCTATAGTATAATGTTTTAGTCCTGTTCTTCCAGCAAATTCAAGACTTTGTTTTGTCGTTGGTCACGTGACTCGCGGTGAACCGACACTTCATTTGGTTGGACACGCCCCCTTCCGCTCGATAGGAGCTCCAGAGGTTCTGTGTCATAGTAACCGCACTAAAAATTAGCTTTAGTCCCGGTGTTCAACACAAAGTGACTCGGTTAGAATACAGACCCCCGAGTGCCTAAAGAGGTTTTAAAGCATCTAATGACTTGTCTTTGTTTTTCATCGAATTACAGATCCTCTGAGCATCAGTCGGTTGGGTGTGGATAAAAGGCACTGTTCCCTTTGTCAGCAGCAGGGTGACGCCAAACCCACTGTAAGCTAATATTATTATCATCATTATGTATCATTTGTACCTTTTAAAAAAAAATTATTTTTTAATACAACTGTCTCTTAATAACTGCCTTTACAGGAAGCAGGAAGGCTGCTGTACCTGGGCCAAAATGAATGGGCTCATGTGAACTGCTGCATCTGGTCGGCTGAGGTGCAAGAAGTCAGGGGCGCGTTGGTGCACGTGCACAGCGCTGTAGCCAGAGGACGTTTCCTGGTAAGAACAAATAAATTTTTCACTTGGAGCCAAATGGTTGAAGCATCTGTATCATCATCTGTACTTGATTCGTCATCTCGTTTCTCTTCAGCGCTGTGAGCGATGCGGCCAGCCCGGGGCGACGGTGGGCTGCTGTCTCTCCTCCTGTCAGAGTAATTACCACTTCATGTGTGCTCGAGGCAGCCACTGCGTCTTTCAGAGCGATAAGAAAGTCTACTGTTACAAGCACCGCGACCTCATCAGCAACAAGGTCCGCTGATGTCTCCTCAGAAACTCTGCGCTCGTACAGTTCGTTCTGTGAATGAAAAATGACGACTTCCTCTTTTCCAGGTGATGAATGGATTTGAGGTTCTCAGACGAGTCTATGTGGATTTCGAAGGCATTAACCTTCGAAGGAAGTTCCTAACAGGCTTGGAACCAGATTCCATTAATGTTATGATTGGTATGTAAGCCAATAAGACTTTTAATGTAAATGAGAAAGTGCTAAATCATGTACCACTTTCCCTGATGCCAGTACGTTAATGCGCTGTATTAGTTTCAACTTAAGTGCATTAGAGGTTTTTTTCTGAACTACCTGCAAATATCGTAATCTTATTTAGATTATTATTTCTCTCTCTCTGTCTCTCTCTCTTATGCAATAGGCTCTTTACAGATACACACATTGGGTGTGCTGACAGAGTTGTCTTCAAATGCAGGAAGATTATTTCCTGTTGGTTACCAGTGAGTAATATTTCGCAACATTTATTGTTTTTTTTGAGCAATGCAAAGTCCCCAACTTCTGAACATTCAAATTGTGAATTTCCACAGATACGAACGGACCGCATTGTATTGTACGAAGTATAGACACTGCAGGGCACCAGACACCAATATTTACAATTATATACAATATTTTCAATGTATAAAATGAAATCAGTCCGGGAGCATGATGATAAAAAATGGCTGTCCTGTAAAGTTGTCTCAATGGTGAATAATCCTAATTTCAGAAAATCCTCAACGGGACACGAGTTCACAGTCCACATCTGAGATGTCTTCCTTGGCTGCCTTTAAAACAGGGTCGCTGCACCACAAGGATTCCCCTCACGATTTAAAGGCACAGGCTTGCTACAGTATAATACGGAACCAACTTGAGAACACCAAACCTGTATATTGTACATTTGTGTCAAATGCGTACAAGACTCGCTTTGTTGAACTTGCAAACGAATCCGACTTACAAACGTGCTCCCAGAACAAAAGTTGTTCATGAGTAGGGGACTTTTTTTGTAATTATAAATGAGAAAATGCAGCTATGTCTTTGATAATAAAAGAGCAAATGTAAAATCATGTCTATGGTATGGCCTACACATCACCCTTACGATGTATTTGTATACAGTGTAGCTTGACGTTTCTATCTTTGTTTTTTTTTTATCTGATACATCTTCAGACGGTTTCCCCCCCCTTTTTTGAGGTGCTGCTTGCAAATCAGCAGTGCTTTTCAGAAGGTCATTATCATTTGTTTTTGTTTTTTTTCTTTAAAGGTGCTCTCGATGGTACTGGAGCACAGTCGATCCACGAAAGCCATGCAAGTACACCTGCAGAGTGATGGAAGTACAACCATCATCACTAAGGAAAGTGCCACATCTGGGGCAAAACCAGGAAGAGAACTGCACTATTGCACACAGTCCAAAACCACATGAAGGTGAATTCATTTTAAAGGTCCTATATTTGACTGTTCCTGTGACAAATTAAATATAGGTCTCTTCCTATGATGAGTGCATTTTTTACACTTTCAACTCCGTCTCACTCCTCCGACGAACGCACATGTTTATGTAAACGAGCTACTGCAGGGCCCCACGCCCAGCCATAGAACAGCGACCTCTTGTGTGAGGTCACAATAGGGGAAAGATTCTAATTGCTTCGTTTAAGCCTTGGCCAATACAAAAATGGGGGGAAAGGACATAAGGCAGGAAATTTTTAATATTTTGTTTGTAGTCATCTGAATATCTAAGTGTCTAAAAAATATTGCATAAAAAATGCTGTTTAATCTAATTAAATTAGTTTAAGGACTAAATGTAAATTAACATTTAACATGTTTTTGTATTATTATTATTATTATTATTTGTATAGCTGCTTATGTGACACTTTTAAAGCACTGTAGAGAAACAGGCAAAGATAATGAATTGATTATTTGCCACACTTACAACCATTGGACTGCACTATTTGACTTCATAAAAGGTCAGCGACATGGTGAAATGATCTTCTCTTGGAGTGCACACCTTGGCCATAAAATGTCCCCGCTGTGTTACTGGAAAGTGTGTCAGAATTGTTATAAATACTTCGTACATTTTCCATTCACTTTCACCAGAGAAGGTTTGCAGGCATATACGACTTTTAATTCCATGTAATAAAATAAGTTTCCCCTGTATCTAGAATACTGTTAATGCTTGTTAATGCTACTAAATGGTTATTACGATCGATGGCAGTGGTCATAAATCCTGGTAGCTGAGTGTGACAAATGCAATCACATTACTTATTATTTGCTTATTATACAAGTCGTCATTGCCCATTTGTCTCCATTTAACTTTATCACATCTTCCTTTGTCACTCCAACCTCTTCTGTATGTTCTCCCTCATGACATCCATAAACCTCCTCTTTTTCTCCTACGCATCAGCTCCATCTCGAACGTTCTCTTCCCGATATACCCCGTATGCTTACCTCAATCTGGCGCCTCTAACTTTTTCCTCAAACCATCCTACCTGCACTGTCCCTCTAATATACTCGTTCCAATCCTGTCAATTCTTGCTCATCGCAGCATCTTCAGCAGTGCCACCTCCAGCTCTGGTTCTTGTCTTTTATCCAGCGGTAGCATCTCCAAACCGTACAGCATGACTGGTCTCACTACCATCTTCCCTTTTTTTTTTTTTTTTGCCAATACCTTCCTGTCACAGATCGCGCCTGCTACTCTCCACCACACATTCCACCCTGTCTGTACTCTCTTCTTCACTAATCTACCACACTTCCCATTGTTTTTAAGAGTTTGACCCTAAATATTTCAGCTCCTCTGCCTTTGTACTCTATCTTGCTCCTACTGATCTTCATGCCTCTTCTCTCCAACGCATCCCTCCATCTCTCTAGACTTATCTCAACCTGCTCCCTATTCCCCTGCTGCTGATGACGAAATGAATAGTAGAACTTTTCCATGGTTTGTCACATTACAACCATAAACGTAAATTATTGGGATTTTATGTAATCGACCAACACAAAGTGTAACATAATTGTTGAACAAAGTTGATTTACAAATACAAATCTGAAAAGTCTGGTGTGCATTAGAATTCATCCACCTTTACTCTGAAATCCCTAACTAAAATCCAGTGGAACCAGTTGCCTTCAGAAATCATGTAATTAGTAAATATTGTGTGTAAAGCTGTTCAGTGAAGCCCTCGGTGGTTTGTTAGAGAACATTACTAAACAAACAGCATCATGAAGGTAGTTTAAAGCAGGATTAGGTTATAAAAAACATCTTTGATATAAAAAGCTTTGAACATCTTACAGAGGGCTGTTCAATCCATCATTTGAAAAAGAGTATACACAAGTCCTGCTCGTATAAATTGACAGCTTGGACAAGGAGAGCATTAATCAGAGAAGCCTGGTAACTCTGGAGGAGCTGCAGAGATCTACAGCTCAGGTGGGAGAATCTGTCCAGAGGACAACTATTAGTCGTCCTCTTCACAAAACTGACCTTTATGAAAGAGTGGCATGAAGAAAGCCATTGTTGAAAGAAAGCTTTAAGAAGTCCTGTTTGCAGTTTGCAACAAGCAATGTAGAATACGTGGAAGAAGGTGCTCTGGTCAGAGGAGACCAAAATTACATTTTGAAATTTAAATGCAAAACATTACGTGTGGAGCAAAACTAACATTATGCATTGTGTGGTGCAGCATCATGTTGTGGGGATGCTTTTCTTCAGGGACAGCAGGGACAGGGAAAGCTTTTCAGAGTTGATGGGAAGGTGGATGGAGTCAAATACAGGGCAAACTTAGTTAAAATCTTTTGGAGTCTGGGGAAAAAAAAAACTTGAGACTGGGGCAGATGTTTACCTTCCAGCAGGACACGAATATAAACATACAGCCAGAGCCACAATGGAATGGTTGAGATTAAAGCATATTCATGTATTCACTAAATCCAACTGAGGTTCTGTGACGAGACTTGAAAATATTTTGCAAAGAAGAACGGGCTAATTTTTCACCCTCTAGATGTAAAGTAAAGCTGGTGGACACGTACCCCCAAAAGACTTGCAGCAAAGTAATTGCAGCAAAAGGTGATTTTGAGAAACTGAGAAAACCATTAATCATTTTCCTTCCACTTCACAATCATGTGCCACTTTTATGTTTGTCGATCACTATCAATATCAATAGCATACATTTACGCTGTGGTTGTAACGTAACAAAATGTGGAAATGTTCAAGAGGTACAGTATAAATCCGTTTGCAAGGCACTGTATACATCAGGGAAAAAAATTCTTTACCTCATAAGTGATTACTGCAAATGCACCAATGACTTCCACCTGGCTTCCAAATTCTCCCCCTTTTATTTGTGTTTAATTAGTTCAATTAATCACTGCTAACAACAAATCCTTGCTCTCAGCCTCTGGAATCCCCTTACTCCCTCCAATTATGACATCCAACCTGCCAGACACATGCCAGGCATTAAAACACTATCTCTTTATCTATTACTGCTGATGCAATCAATTGACCACAAGCCATGTTAGCTCGAAGGCAAAACAGAGACATCTAAACCACCACCAAAAATAATTCAGTGCATCCTGGAGCTCTGACTTGACGCGCAGGATCACTGTACAAGTCAAACTAAATTGCGTTAAATTGTCATATTTTGGTTGATGGTCGTCTTGTGTCGTACGTGTTAAAGATTAGTGTTTATTTTATAAGGACTATATATTGAGACGTCTGTAATTGAAGTTAAGTTGGTGCTCCATTTTCGGAAAGGTTTTTTAAAACATGGGTCATCAGGATGAATCACCAGCTTATCTCTGGTACTTGTATCCAATCAGGTTAATCCTTCACTCATACATGGTTGGGTATAATTGGGACTGTCTGGTATAAAAGCCACTGAAAAATGCTGTATTTTTTAAGTGACCTCTCATAATAAGGCTGTATTTCACGTATTTCTGTATTTTTCGATGGTGTCTTCCAGTGGAGGGTTTTGACGATTAGACTTGTGCTAAATGATAACTGCATAAATCAGATCTGAAAGCCATTTTGATGACTATGTCAGGACTGCGTTGTAATGCAGTTTGATATACAGTAGATGGCCTGTTTGACTGCACTTCAGGACCAGTTCAACATTATCGTCCTAAAAATACCATCCATAATCACGTATGATCTGATTTCAACTCCCAACTTGAAAAAGTAGTAAAAATAGCATTTTCCTGCGATTCTGTAGAGCTGGTATAGCACTTCATTTTTTGATGAAATCAAGAGCTGACATCAAGTCTGTATTCAAATATGTTTTTTAGATATGGACACAACAGAGGCTGATCTTGCCATGCAGCTCACTCCCAGCACTCCATCCCCCAACTCCAAACCAGACTCAGGAACAGGATATAAAATGCCTGGGCACCCACACAGCAGGAGACCAGCTGGTGGGACTTTCAGGCCGTTGCCCTCACCAGGTGTCTGTTCCTTTCAAAAATAAAAATAAAATAAAATTTTATCTGTATACTTTTTAATAAAAGCATATTTTTTGATCCTTAGGGATTGCAGATTCTTCTTCCCATCATATCCTGACCATCAGTGATCTTGACGAGACTCGCCGGTCGAGACGGATTTCCTTACGCAGTCGAAATGCTTCACCTCCCCATACGTCTCCCACCGGGCCAACAAAATCGGGTTCAGGTGGTGGTCTTCTTCCTAGATCACTCCCATTTAGCTCACCTGTCTCTCCACTTGGAGCCCAGGAAAACTCCTTGAGTTCTCCATCACCTCGTCGCAGGGGCCGCCCTCCATCTTCTCCTTCTGGTGCTACTTCGGCATACTCCCCTCGACAAGGTTCAGTTGCGAGCCCTCCTTCGACTTTTGTCTTGTCACCATGTCACTCTCCAAAGATTCAACAGCATTTAAAGATAACGCCAAAAGAGTCCGCAGAAGTACCTCAAGATTTCTCAAGCTGTTTAGAGCCTGAGTATGCTGCTGGGATGCCAGAGGAGGGGGTCTCCATGATGGCAGTCATGAACGATGGTGACACGGCGGCTCTTTCTTCAGACCACGAGTTGCTCTCTACGCCATTTGATCCTGACACAGATGTAGCCGTTGCCTCTGTGTTGAACGAAAAACTTGAATTTGATGAAGCGTTGCTTAATGAGAATGTGGCTTTGCATTTTGGTCAGCATGGAAATGGAGCAGAAATGGCAGAGCAGGGCCTGGAGCAGAGGTCAAATGATGAAGGATCTGATCATTACTTTAATTTCTCTCGCACAGTAGTCGTCTGCGATTCTGCTAAGGATTCTGCACAGACTGGGTTAACGCACCTTCCTAACTTGCATTCGATCTCTCAGTTGGACGGCGCAGACAACAATTCAGAAAGTGATCCTGGTGAAGGCAGTGGAGAGGACAATACTGAGGATGTAGGAAATGGCTATCACAGTCAGGGCACAACCAAGGGCACTGCTTCAGTGGGAAGCAGTCTAGTTTGCACTGGCAAAAATGAGTCTCTTATGACCGAGTCTGTTCATATGAGCGATGAACCAAACATGTTGGAAAGATTTCAGGGATCGGCTTGTATCACACAGATGAGTGGTGATGTAATTGTCGACTCCATTGTTGATGGATTCACGCCGCAAGAAGGTACATCCATGACTGATTCAGTGGTCCCAGTGATGACACCTGAGGCAGGTGCACAAGATATGGCGTCGTCATCTCCTGTTTTTGACACAAGCAGTCTTGACGTTTTAATGGAGACTGAGCCACTTGCTCACCTGAATGAGGTGGTGCTGGATCCAGGTAGTGGTGATGCATGCTCTTCTCAAGATCGTGATGGAATCGTGATGAATAAACCTGTCTCTGTCAGCCATGAGAAAGCACCAGAGCAGATTGTCCTTCCAGAAAAACCGCCTTTGAGCAATGTTGGAAAAGTGAGAATCATCACTTCTGGTCAGGCTCCACATAGACATTATGTCATCCCACAGCCTGTTGTACAACACAGAGTAGTTAGTATGGCTGTACCTTCTGTCGTGTCATTGCCTCAATCTATAAATCTTAGCACTGTCTCCACTTCACCTGCTTTCTCAGTTTTTCCACAAAGAAACCGCTTGGTTACTACTTCTCCAGTTGTAATTAATGGTCTGGAGTCTCAGCTCAAGGATGCAACAAAGGGTCGACCTCTTGTCATCCGTTTTCCTACCTCTGCAAAAGCAAGCGTCTCTAATACTTTGCCTAGCCCACAGGTTTTACTAGTCAACCGCACTGGTCAAATTTTAATAAAAGACACAAAGACCAATAGTTACATGCCACCTAGTGCAAATTCATCGTCTTACAGCCACATCAGCGAGATTGCTAAGATCATCCACAATCATAACCTTGTTCAAAAACCCGTCATGGTGACCCAAATACCACAGGCAAGTTCCAGCCAAGGTCCAACCACACGTGTGGTATCGTTCACCAATGGTGCTGCACCCGCAACTAAATACTTGATCAGTAGAATTACTCAAAAACCTTCACCAGTACAATTGAACAGCGGCAGTGTACCTGTAAAAGAAACCGCTAACGTGAAGCTAACGAATGTATCCCTGCCAGGTACACTAAACCAAGGGGAGGATGCACAGGCAATACTTGAGAGAGCCATGGCAAGCCACAGGGACATGGCAAACCCTAGTGTGCTAAGCCCATCCCACTGCCAGATCTACACGGTCCATAATAAGCTACAGTCATCTGAGACTCCTGGTTCGGTTAAACACGTTCCAGAATTGCATCACCAACTTAAGACCAATATTTCCTCTCATTCAAGGCCTCAGGTCAGGGTCAAAAGGGTGTCATCATTATCAGAAAGAACTGGTTTTAAACAGACCACCTCCACAGACCCAACAGTTATGAACTCTCAGGATGAGCTGAACAGGTTAGTCAAACTATTGCCAAGAATTCAAATGTGCTTTGGTGTTGAAAAACATACCAATCATTGTTTGTTTTTTTTCAGTTGTAAATCAGCCAGAGTCCGCATTAAAGCCCCAACCATTAAGGAGGTGCTGCATTTTAAACGTGCAGAAATTGAAAATCTTTGTGAACCAAAGAGTAACGAAGCCAAAGAATCTGAAATCAAAAGGTTTGCTATTCATTTAGACACAGTCCTAAAAGTACAGTACAGTCGAAGCCTCTGGACTCACTTTAGTCTCTTTGCTGTTTTTTTTTTTTTTCTATTTATTTAAAGAAGTATTCCAAAGGAATGTGATCCCTCTGAACGGCAGGAAAATGAAAGAAGCCATGACACAAATCAAGCATGGGTCAGCTCCCAAGACAGTGACTTGTCTGACTGGTGCCCTTGTTCAGGTATTACCAAAACAGTTTGGTTTTGTAATGTATTTATTCTTGGTTATTCCTGAATAATGAAACCTTCATGTCATTTCAGGATTGAGTTCAGACGAGGATTTTTCATCGCCATTTAAGAACAACCAGGATGGGCGGACCAGTCAGTATAAGCGTCATTTGATGTTCAGAATTACCAGTGACGATGGCTTCAGTGTGGAGGCAGATAGCATAGAGGGTAAGAAAGTGATTCTCTAGTGCCTTTTAGTAAATACTCATGTAGATTCTGGCGTAAAGAATTAACCACATCAGAAGATTTAGTTGTTTTTCTGTTCCCTGAACTTTTCCAGTGGCTTGGAAGGCAGTGGTGGATGGCGTCCAAGAGGCACGGACAAACTACAGGCTTGAGCAGCTGCCTATGGGCAGGATGAGTGGGGCCAGGGTACTGGGTGTGGTTCACAATGCCGTGCAGTTCTTGCTGGAGCAGCTGCAGGGGGCCTCGCGGTGCTACAACCATCGCTTCCGTTTCCACCAACAAGAAAAAGCTGAGGAAGAGCTACCGATAAACCCTAGTGGCTGTGCTCGTGTCGAAGTCTATACAAGGTATAAACCAGTGAAAACTTTTTTTTAACTTTTTTAACTTTTTTTAATCATTGTTAGATTCATATATATATATAGTGATTTAATTTTATTGTTCAGGGGCCATAAACTCATGAACTTAAGCTCCTAACTATGGGTTAAAACCTTCTAGCTAAGAGTTTTGAATAAAGAATCTCCTAACATATTTTTACCTTAGGAGATCTTAAGATGTTTGGAGAATGAATAAGCCTTATCTTTACAAGGATCTACTCATTAACTTTAAGGAGAACTCTCAAGAAACAGCCACAGTTCTAAGAAGTGTCTTAGAATTTTGTCACTCTTTATACCAAAGGTTTTCATGAATACGGCCCCAGGTTTCTAACAACAGGGTGGCACTGATGTTTTATAACTAGGGGAAATCTAGAATATCTTTTTGGCAATGTGATGTTTGCACTTTTCAAGGCATTTAAGAAAATTCTGACAAGAACTCGGCCATGTGCAAGTCACAGCGGGAGAAATAATTGATCATAAGCTTGAGAGTAAGCCAATAGATGAGTCATTCCTGTTTAGTCTCGTACAACTATTCAGCAATCGAGTGCATTCTAGATACTAACTAGCACAGCTATGATTGGTTATAACTAACTAGCTCAGTTGCTTTTGATGCAGGATTTCCCAAAAAACCTTAAATAAATTTCTTAGCATAGGTATGTTGATATTTCCTTGCTGAATAAAAATAATTTTATACAGGTTATGGTACATTCAGGTTATGTCTGTTCTTTCCTGTAATTACCGTAGCCGAGATGCAGAGTTTAAAAGTTGCCCATAACACAAAACACTTGTTTCCTCTCCTGCAGGAAAAACACGTTTGATATGTTCAACTTCTTAGCCTCCCAACATCGCCAGCTTCCTGAGAGCAGGCCTTGTGATGAAGATGAAGATGATGTCAAGCTCAAATGCAGCAGGTCAATACATTTATTTTATTTTATTTTTTTCTTTTCTCTGACCGTCTTATCTAAATATATCTTGTGTATCGCTTAAACTGTTTCCCTTTGTGCAATAACATTCTTCTTTTTTTTTATTCTGAAATATCTTAGACGTGCAACCAGCACAGAGTTGCCAATGGCAATGAGGTTCAGACACATAAAGAAAACATCTAAAGAAGCTGTTGGAGTTTATAGGTAATGAAAGTGTGTGTTCACACTTGACAGGTTTGATTCAATTAATAAATATTCTGTTAAACAAATTTGATCGCTGCCACCCAAACCTCTGTACGGACCAGGCAAGCCGGCCAAGACCGTTTGAAAGCTTGTCACGACCCGCTGGCCAAAAATGGACTCTGGTGCAGTTAGATTGAAAAGTGAATTCACCACGGACCAAAGTTATGTAAAGGAACCAAGTCTGTTAGCACGTCACACGTCAGTTAGCACAGCAATAGAAGATTTTTAGGGGGGGAATTATACCTAAAGTAATTAGAAAATTTTGTGTTATGAATACATTTTTACACTTTGATAAAATTTTATACTAAATTGAAACAGTTTCATTGATTAATGAAATGTCAAGCATCAAAAATCATGTTTTTAAGCACTCTCAGTAGTGAATGCAGCCCTACTGTACTATCGCTTGTGTTGTGTTCAATGCACACTACTGCTCGAAAGTCTGGCATCACTTGCAAATTTGTGGGCTTATTTTCTACATTCTACAACCATACTGGAGATTTCAAAAACTATGAAATAACACACATGCAATAAGGTGTTTATGTAACAACAACAACAGTAAGTTATTTTATGACACAAGTGTCAGCATTTCTCGAACAGTTTGTGCAAGAACGTTATTGTCCAGTACATTTGACCCATGAAGATCATCTCAGGAAAGCAAGATCAAAACTCACCTCGGCTGGTAAGGAAAAGTTCGTTTAGAGTTACCAGTTACCTCAGAAATCACCAATTAACAAACTGTACCTCAGATTAGAGCCGTTATGAAGGATTTACAGAGCAAAAGTAGCAGATACATCTCAATATCAACCGTTCAAATGAGATTTATTTTATATATTGCTTAATTTGGACGCCTTCAGCATTGTTTTACAGCAACGTAGAACGAAATAAAAATCAGGAACGACCACGGAGGTAGAAAATGATCCCGAGCGGTAGTGTATAATCCTGGAGTTTATAAACTCTCTAGAAGTTCTCAACTGGTAAAGATTCCGCCATGTTAAAAAAAAATCCCAGCCTCAATGCTAAACAAACCGGAACCAAAAAAATAATAATAATACAAGCGTGAACACACCCTTAGTTGCACATGAAGACCATATAAACGCTTGTGACTTATTTTATTAATAATATATCATTTTGTCTGGGGGGGGGGTAGATCTGCGATTCATGGACGTGGACTTTTCTGCAAACGTAACATAGAAGCTGGAGAGATGGTGATAGAGTACGCTGGTAATGTCATTCGCGCAGTCCTGACTGATAAGCGGGAGGACTATTACAGCAGTAAGGTACGGCATTAAATAGAATAAAAAAGTATAAAGAAATCCGTCTCGAACTTGAGTGGCATTTGCTTATGAATCTATTTCTATCTCTCGTCGCTCTCTCCAGGGAATCGGCTGCTACATGTTCCGCATCGACGACTTCGACGTAGTGGATGCTACCATGCATGGCAACGCGGCGCGTTTCATCAACCACTCGTGTGAGCCTAACTGTTACTCGAGGGTCATCAATGTGGAAGGACAGAAGCACATCGTCATCTTTGCGCTGAGGAAGATCTACCGTGGGGAAGAGCTGACGTACGACTACAAATTCCCCATCGAAGATGCCAGCAACAAGCTGCACTGTAACTGCGGCGCAAGGCGATGTAGACGCTTTCTCAACTGAGAGGAGGGTCAGAAGAAAGGACAGAATATGGGGGGGGGGACTGTTTTACATTATTGATGTCTTTTCAAAATTTAGTCCAGTTTTCTTGAGTCACGCAGCTGGAAAGTACAGATCTATGACTAGCAAAAGCAGATTTATTACACAGGAAGGTGAAATTGTTGGCTATGCTGATTGGGATGTGAATCTTTAGTATGTCAATCAGAGCAACACTCTCCAACCTTGTGTGTATGTGAACTCGTTTATATTGAAGTTGTGCTTTCCTGTGTGATGTGACGTAGCATGAGAAAA
The DNA here is from genome assembly GCA_003987875.1 of Clarias batrachus. Classification (NCBI taxonomy): domain Eukaryota; kingdom Metazoa; phylum Chordata; class Actinopteri; order Siluriformes; family Clariidae; genus Clarias; species Clarias batrachus. The sequence continues at coordinate 66,686 of QMIH01001504.1, read as the reverse complement.
GCTAGCCTTCTTCCCCCCTCCCCGTCAGTCATGTGACCAGGAAGAGCTAGCCTGTGTCCATTTAGTGTGCTCTGCTTTTATATGAAGGTGGATGAGTTACATTTCCCAAGTCTGTAAAAGTCCCCCTGATAAGTCTATGGTTCATTTTTGCTAGAAAACCCCTTTTTCCCTTTTTAAACAACTTCCGTTTCCAACAAAGTCCTGTTAATGCTACAGCCATAGCGCTCACACCTCAATACACCAGGGCTCTCGAATGAAACGAACAGCATTGTATCTTTTTTTTTTTCTTTTCTTTTTAAAATGTGTCCTTGCTACTGATTTCGAAGCTCTCTCTCCATACCCAGAGAATCCACCGTTCGCACCTTATCCTTGTAGCTCCTGTATTTTTTATTCAGAGAGAAGCTAAATTGTTATCGCATTACCGTTTCCACTAGACACACTATACGTGGTTGAGTAAGCGTTTTTAATGAAGGCAATTTTCACCACATATACAAAATCTATTTTTTACAAACTGACAAATTTTGATTCCCTCGTTGTGTGAGATCTAGCCAGCTCAAGTCTTACTGAGATTTAACTGCAGCTTCCTATTCTTACATACTTGTACAGTTTATTTTTTTACACCCAAGTGTAAGAAAATGGGGGGTGTATGTAAATGGAAGGTATTCAGTGGAAAAGTAATTTTTAAATTTTAAACAAAATAGCAAGTTTTTATATGTTGTGTGTGGTTTTTTTTTGTTGTTTGTTTGTTTTTTTTTGTCCTTTTGGAAAGATTACCCCCCCCCCAACCCCCCACCTGGGTATTTCCTTTATAGCTAACGCTGTGAAATCTTCCAGCTGTAACCAGCACAATCACAGCAGATGTACAAGACAAGCGAGAACATACACCTGTTGTTGTTTGCGAGGTCAAACACCTCATCTGAAGAGAGAATCATGGTGTTTTTTTTTTGTTTTAGTTTTTTCTCTCGTCTATAAGTAATCCCGGAGTCTGAAAGTTTTCTACCTCAGTGGCTAATGACCAGTGACGGCTAGTGGAACATCACGAACAGTAGCCATACGACTTTGCTAACCTGTTCTTCACTAGCAGTAAATGTATGCAATGTGACTGCAGGTTATTATTATTATTATTATTATTATTCTAATAATATATATATTTTGCTTTCAACAGGCTTCAGGTCCCTACTTGTATTTGTGTACAGAACGTTTTTGTGAAGAAGGATTGAGTCCTGAATTTAGCTCGAGAAACTTGCTTCCATGTTATTTGGCACAATCCTTTGTAAATAGTTGTACATAACCTTCAAATGTTTTTTTTTCCCTTTTTTAATGCACTTTTTTATTTATAATGTTAAGATTTAATAAAGTACCTGTTTAAACAGAAAGCATTTACCATTATTCATTCATTCATTTATTTATTTATTTTATGTTTAATTGAACGTATTACAAGAATGTTGAAGATTTGTTGAACTTGCTTTTGAGAAAATATAAGAGTCCAACAGAACAGAGTAGAATATCTGTATTGTCATGGGAACATGTGGGATGTCCAACAAAAGTAGGTGCTTTACACATATTACACGAGATATACAAATGACACTTACATACTTTACTCACAACATAAACTTCCCCAAAAAAACAGTTGCACATTCGTCGCAAAAATTTTATATTACACAAGAAATTTGAGTTCACGTTTACTGAAATACATTTGCATATATCGCACAAGAAAGTTGTATCGGGCACTGGTGGCTTAGTGTGGCAGGTGTTCCGTCTGCCTTGCGAAAGGCCAAGGTTCGATTCCCAGCCAGTGCTCAAAACGCCAGCCACTGGATGCAGTGCTGGTCCCAAGCTCGGATACAATGGGAGGGTTAAAAACTTGTGCCAAGCTTGTGTGTGCGCACTGGATTGTTTGCCTGCAGCAGCCAAAAGACGAACGACACGAGAAAGTTGCTTATTTTGCATTTTACCTGTATTGCACGTTAAGTGAGAAATATTACATGTGATTTACGCATACTACTGCTCCAGTACTGCTTAGTACTGCTCCAGGGTAAAAACTGTTCTTCAGCCTGCTTGCTCTGGATTTGATCGTTCTGGTTCGGTAACAGCACAAAGACAGGTGACCAGATCGGATCTTTAAGGGTACTGCTGGTGTTGTGGAAGCAGAGAGAATTGTATAATTCCTCCGAGGGGAGAAGGCACCCAGTGATCATGTTGGCTGAGTTAATTATCCTCTGGAGCTCGATAGAAGGACACCAACTGTTTCTGAGATTTTATTCCTCCTGAAGACCCTCAGAAAGTAAAGTCTCAAGCGGTGCCTTCTTCACCAGCCCTGTTATGCTTGTGCCCCTAGTCAGGTCTTTCATGATGTGGACTCCCAGGAATCGAAAGACTGTGACTCTCTCCACACAGCGTATAGTGTTACTTGAGTGAGTGGGGAAGCATCCATGTATATGAAGTGAAAGGAGCAGGAGCTTCAGACAGGATGGGATGGCAGATAGTGATGGTGACCAGTTGAAAATCTCAGTAGACACTGACCGGGTGATCTGCGGAGCCCATCAGCAAAAGTCCACGGACCATATCAGGTCCTGTGGCTTCTCCTGAATTTATGACCACTCCTCTATTTTGTCATTTAAGAAAAATGAATAAATAATTAGATTTGAAAATTGTGGAACTGGGTTAAAAACCCTTCAACACATTATCCTTAAAGGTTTTTAATAGTGCTCAACCTAGAAAATAGGCATCACTTAAACACTTGGTGAAGTTGCACGCTAAGAAATCAATAGATCCAGCTTGACCCTATTCAAGAGCTAAGGGTGCATCAGGGTAAGCAGGGAAGCGCATGAAGCTATTCAACATTTTTGGGGGGGCTATACATATACTGTATTGCCAAAAGTATTTGCTCACCTGCCTTCACGTGCATATGACTGAAAATGTGCATATGCACATGAGTAACATCCAATTCTTAACCACAGGATTTAATATGATGTCGGTTCTCCCTTTTCAGCTATAACAGCTTCAACTCTTCTGTGAAGGCTTTTCAGGAGGTTTAGAAGTGTGTTTATGGGAATTTCCGACAGAAGCGCATTTGTGAGGTCAGACACTGATGTTGGACAAGAAGGCCTGGGTTGCTGTCTCCACTCTAATTTATCCCATAGGTGTTCTATATTGGGTTGAGGTCAGGACTCTGTGCAGGCCAGTCAGGTTCTTCCACACCAAACACACTAATCCGTGTCTTTATGGACCTTGCTTTATGCACTGGTGCGCAGTCATGTTGGAATAGGAAAGGGCATGAAATTGGAGGCATGACATTGTCCAAAATATCTTAATATGTTAAAGCATTAGGAGTTCCTTTCCCAAGGGGCCACATCCTAATACCCCCTTCACCAAACTTTAGACTTGGCACAATGCAGTCAGACAAGTACCATTCTCCTGCCAACCACCAAACCCAGACTCGTCCATCGGATTTCCAGACAGAGCGTTTACGTCTCAAGGCTTGGAAGCAGCTGCTCGGCCATAAACACCCATTCTATGAAGCTCCCTACGGACTTTTCATAACCTAATCTGAAGTCCATATGAAGTTTGGAGGTTTGTAGCTTTTGACTATGTGCACTATGAGTCTTAGCATCCTCTGACACCGCTCTGTGATTTTACACTGCCTAGGACTTCGTGGCTAAGTTGCTGTCATTCCCAATCGCTTCTACGTTGTTATAATACCCCTAAGACTTTTTTTTTGCATTTCTTCCATTTTCCCAAACTTGGAATTGGAACCTATGTGCCTGGTCTTACTCACTTGGTAGAGAACAAGTGATCCGGACCCCCTCTGCCCTCTACACGTCTGACTCCTCCTGATGCCCGGCTTCTGGTTGTCGGTCTCGTTACATGGAGGCCCTATGTTGTCTGTTTGCGCAGCGTGTGGTAACTGGGGACAGTTCACTTTACCATAAATATTGAAATCTATCGCTCAATAGCGAACTGAAATTCCTACAACAGTTTTCTAGCTGAGCCTCTAGTAACGAAAGTGAACTCCTTATTAACTTAAACACCTCTCCTGTTATATTGAACCTCCAGCTGCCGAACACCCAGTATGACCGCAGATCAATCCCTGCTATCTGATATCACCCAAATGAGGAGGGGTTCCCTGTTGCATCTGATTCTTTCCAAGGTTTCTTCCTCCTACCATCTCAGGGAGTTTGTCCTTGCCCCCGTCGAGCTCGGCTCGCTCATTAGGGACAGTCAGATCATGATAAGTTAGACATAGTTCCTCACACTTTTTAAAACTCTTTTCCATAGTTTTTTAAATCTGTAAAGCTGCTTTGCATCAATGATCATTGTTAGAAGTGCGATACAAATAGAACTGGATTGATTTCGTTTGTGCCTATAGACAGGGTGTGATGAAGTTTGATGTAAGCTGAGCCTGCTTGTGCGTACACATTTCACCTTTGTTTCCGCATCGAAACTGCTGACACAGCAGGGACTGTAACCACAGCCACAGGATTGTCAGGGAGACCCATGCCGTAGAGCATATTAATAAAATCCTTTGCATTGTAGATTTCTATTAAAGACTTTGTTTGCTTCAGTTTAAAGAAAGAAACAATAACTTCTCTTTATTTTACTCACAGATTTGGCTTCTGCAGGAGCTCTTACCCCTCTCTCACCATTTTTTTTTTTTTTACAGATTTTGCTTTATCATCCCCTCCTTCCTTGCTTGTTTCTCTCTTCCAGACTACGACTGCCTGAGAATGAGACTAGAAAACAAATGGACTGGGGTGGGTAGCCAATGTGCACAAGCTTAAGGATACAAAGCAAGCCAAAGTGGGCGAATCCACGCCTTTCCTTTCTCTTTCTCTGTCTGCCGGAAGTGTCTGACGAAGTGGGTGTGGGTGTGTGTGGCAATGACATTTATTCTACCCTTGTGTCCTGAACTCTCCTCTCTACCCCACTCCTATTTCTCTTTCCTCCCCTCCATCGTGAAAACCCCACGATTTCTCCATCAGTCACTTCCTCGTGCTCTCCCCTCCCACCTCTTTTTACGCACTTGCACTCGATTACATACATGCATACACCCTTATTGTCTCCCTTCTTACACACAACTGTCTCATGCTTCCTCTCTCCTCTCCTCTCCTCTCTTCTTCTCAGACCCAGAGTCATCCACAGAATTTTTTATTATGATTTTTTGGCCGCTTCTAGTCCTGCCTGGCAGCACTGCTTTTAGTCCTTCATCTTCGACTGAGATATCTGACCGACTTCTCTCGTCTCTCTTCACTGATTACCTGCTCAAGCCTCTTTTTTCTTTTTTCTTTTTAACCTCATTTGGGATTTTTCCCCCCTCCTGACAGAAATGAGGATGTGTGGAAATCTTTAAAGCCAAAGAAGCGAATGAAGAAGGAAGAACTTCTGAATGGACAGATGAAACAGACATGTGGAAAAATGTCCCAGGAAGTGTGAAAGGGAGAAGGTGAGGATAAAGTAGAGAGAGAGAGAGAGAGAGAGAGAGAGAGAGAGACATCTTAGGACTCAACTGAATGGGTTACAGACGGGTGGGTGTAAGGATTAGCTAAATCATTGGGGGAAATCAAGAATGACATTAAATAAATGACCAGATTAGATCGAATTTCTGTTCCTTCTGTATTGGGCTTTTACAATGGCATTTTATGTTTTATTTTGTTTTATTTTATTTAGTCTCATCCATCAGTACCGGATGATTGCAGCATCCATTGCTTTATCATGTTCTGTATTTATTACTGCTTACTTGTTATTCTATTAAATTTGTACATTTTAAACACAGTCATTTATATTTTATATATTTGGTGTGGTTTTAAAGGACAGCTTGTCCTCACATTTTACTCCACTTTTGTACAAATTGCACCATTTGTTTGTTTTTTCTCCCTCTCCGAGGGCTACCCCAGGGTCCAGACTGAGAATGGGCAGAACATACGTGCCTGGAGGTAGGACAGCCAGACTGTTTGATTATGTGTATGTGTTCATGCATTATTGATTGATCTTTCCTTCACTCGTTATGTGCAATGCTGTGAATAAGCTAACGTTTAGAGATGGATAAAAATCTGATATTTATATGAATAAAAAAGATTTTTTTTGTACATGGATCAGACCCGAAACCAGTCTCAGACTATTTCCAGCCGGTCTGTCTATCTGTCTGTCTGTACAGGGATATCTGTTCAGCCAGAATTTGTCACGGCATTATACAAAACTGGGTGGACAGCATTTAATGAATCTTTTGCAGTACTTCAGATATTTTCGATATATTTTGCAGATTTAAGGCAGATATCTGCCTCCAGTTAAATCTGCACTATAAGTGAAATCAAAATGATTACTGAACAGGGAGTGTATTTGTTTGACGATGAAAGAAGTACAACTTTGTGTAAAAATGAACTTTTCTATCTTCTCTCTTTCCCATTGATTGTAATTATATGAAATGATAGTAGATTTTGTACAAATTCCCAATATTTAGCCAACAATCCAGAAAACAAAACCATATAATGATCTCACACCTTATTTTCATTTTTAGCTTTAACGTTTTACATACTTACACTTGTACACTTTATATTTGTGGAAGTATATACATTTTTGTTTATTTAAGTATTTTCAGAGTATGCAGTACCAGTTACAAGTTTAAACACACCTTCTTATTCAATGTTTATTCCTATTTTTTTTATCATTATATATTTATACTCAAAACATTGAAATTATGACATAGTAAATATGGAATTATGTAGGCAACAAAAATGGTTTTCCAGCAATCTTGACCAAGTTCCCAGAGGTTCTAAGTACTTGTTGACTGCTTTTCCTTCACTCTCCGATGCAACTCATCTCAAACCATCTCAACTGGGTCTAGATCGGGTGATTGCAACGGACAGGTTATCTGACGCAGCACTCCATCCCTCTCATTCTTGGACAACTACTGTAGCTCTTATACAACCTAGAGGTTTGCTTTGGGGTCTTTGTCCTTTCTCAACAAATTATGATCGCACAAAATGCACTGGTAACCGTATTCACTGTTGACTAAATCACTAACATTGTACCCAACATCATCAATCCTCCTCCTCCATGCTTCACAGGGGGAAACCCCACATACAGGAACTGTCTATTTACCCTTCTATGTTCAAAAAACACATAGTGGTTAGGACCAAAACTCAAGTTTTGACTCATCAGACCAAAGGAGTGTTTTCCTCTGATCTAATGTCTATTCCTTGTGTTTCTTGGCCCAAGAAATTCTCTTCTGCTTGTTCTTCCAAAGTAATGGTTTCAGACCATGAAGGCCTGACTCACTCAGTCTCCTCTGAACACTGAATGTTGAAACACGACGGCTTCTGCTTGAACTCCAAGAAGCTGTGGGCTCTAAGTGCTGTAAATGAGCAGTTTATGAGGCTGGTCATTCTAATAAACTTCTCCTCTGCAGCAGAGGTAGCTCTTTTCCTTTCTTCAGACAGACCCATTTTCATCATAGTGTTTGATGGTTTTGGCGACTGCACTTGGGGATACATTGAAAGTTCTTGGGAATTTTTGGATTGACTAACTTCATTTTCTTAATTTTAATGGTGGACTGTCATTTCTCTTTACTTAACAGAGGGTTTCTTGCCATAATATGCATTCGTGCAGTAGTTGTAGTAAGAGTAACAGGGCTATTGACTCTGTACCCTAGCTTCCTCTGCACTAGAAACTGATGGTCTAAAGGACATTAAGAAGGCAAGAAATGTCACAAATTAACTCTTGACAAGGCACGACAAACCACTGAAGGAGTAGGTGTGCCCAGGTTTTCACAGGTAGTATATAGTATGTATATGTATATGTATGCATTTGGCTTTAAAAGCGTTCGTATTAATCTGAGCAGATAATACAGCTCAGTGTACTTGAAAAATTCACCCTGCTGCTTTTTCTCCGCAGCCACATGCGCAATAAATACAATACAAGAGAACCGGTTCCATTTCCAGCCATACATTTGAAATACTTTATAAATGAAAAAAGTATAATTATAGTATAAATATAATGAAATAGCTCTCCAACACTCAATATTTAGTAATCTGCTGAAAACCTGCTGAAGAAACGTCAAAAAGACGTCTCCAGTGCTCTGGTGTCACTCGCTCAATCCATGTCTCCTTGACTGCTTCCAGAAGAACATGTACAGAAGACAGTTTCTTGACCACTCCATCCTTCTTCCGCATTGTCCAGAAGTTTTCTATTGGGTTTAGTTCTGGAGATGACCCAGGGCATAGCACCATAAGCTCAATATCATTGTCCCATAGACAGTTTTTCTCTTGTTTTTCAGGTCATTAGCACACCTCTTCAGCCAGATAGACTAGAAATATTCAGGTAAATCAAAAAACTATTCACCTTTGGGTGTAGAATTACATTTTTAAATTAACTTTTCAATAAAAGACAAGTGCCTAATTTTTCAACAGGATCTCCTTGCTTTATAATACACTTTACTCCATCTGTCAACAAGCTTGCATAGTCCCTCATTAAAAACCTTTCAGCCTGATCTGCGAGCCATGAATGCACCGCTGTCTTTACTTCTTCATCTGAATTTCATTTTCGTTCTCGTAGGGCTGCTTTCATGGGACCAAACAGGTGAAGGTCTGATGGAGCGAGATCAGGACTATAGGGAGGATGCTTTAATGACTTTTAAAAATAAAAGTTTTTGCAGAGATGTCGATAAACATATGTAGATGTGTATCGTCATGGAAGACCTTGGTTAGCAGTCCTCTGTTTAATCCGAAGTTTAGAATTTAGACTCTTTAATAAGCATCTCACTGTAACGAGCACTGTCGATTGTTGAACCTTTTTTCTGATAACGTTCCAATTCTGGTGCTTGAGAATCTCAGAAAACTGTAAGCACTGAGGAATTTTCCAGCTGATGGTTGACTTTTTAACTTTTTCGAAGAGTTGTGGAATGGGGGTTCCCCTCCTTCATGACAGTGCAACAGCCTATTCATCTCATACAATGGTGAAATTTGTGAACAACTTGGTGTGCAAAATTCTGCCTCCATTCCCCCAACCCATTCCGCCGACTTCGCACCCAGTGACTTCTTCCTCTTCCATTTCTTGCAGAAACCACTTTGTGGAAGGCATTTCAAAAATGATGACAAGGTGATTACAGAGGTGTAACTTTTCCTTAAGAGCCAAAAGAAAGGCTCACCACCAGTTTATCCATTGAGGGGTGTGTCACGAGGATACATAGAGAAAGACAAAGCTCATGACTAATATTTGTTTTCATTACATTATTTTGAATGTATTGATGTTAAATTAAGATATGTACCATAATGTGTACTCTTAGTTTGGCACATGAACAAATTATTAAATGGACAAACATTAAATGGTTTAAGACATTGTAGAAGGCTCATAGATCCAGTGACTGGATACACACATTTATTTCCTGAAAGATTTGTCGCCTTGCACCTCCAGGGTCCGGCTTCAGTTCCTGGCAATGTTCGACTACTGTCTTTGTCTGCATGTTCTCCTATGCTTGATGGGTTTCCTCCGGGTTCTCCGGTTTCCTCCCCCAGTCCAAAGACATGCATATTAGGCTACCTGGCATTCCCAAATTGAATTGAGTATATGCCCTATGATGGATTGGCACTCTGTCCAGGGTGGACACTGACTCATGCCCTAAGTCTCCTGGGATAGGCTCATGGTGACCTGCATACAGGATAATGTGATAATAATATTTGTCACACTATAATAATTTAGATCAAACTAATTTTAACATTACACAAAAATAACTTGTGTAAGAACAATATCCATTCAATCATTTCTTAAGGGGGAAAAGCTGTCCAAATCTGCCTGGCCTTATTTGAATAAGTAATTGCTCTCTAAACCTAATAACAGGTTGTCCAACCCTTGGTGGCAACAACTGCAATCAAGTGTTTGCGATAACTGCCATTGAGTCTTTCACATTACTGTGGAGAAATTTTGTCCCAATCTTCTTTTCAGAAATTCAGCCACATTCACGCATGAAGAGCCTGAACAGTATCTCAAGTCCGGACTTTGACTCCCAACTCCAAAACATAAATTTTGTTCTTTTTTGAGCCATTCAGTGTGAACTTGCTGGTGTGTTTCAGATCATCAACCTGCTGCATAATCAAGTGCGCTTGAGCTTGAGGTCTGGAACATTCTCCTTCGGGATTTTCTGGTAGAGCGCAGAACTCATGGTTCCAAAAATTTGTTAGGCCCTGAAGTTGCACAGCAGGCCCAGACCTTTACACTACCACTATCGTATTTGACTGTTGGTATGATGTTCTTTTTTTTATATATAAAATACTGTTTTAGTTTTAAGCCAGATGCAACAGGACACACAGGTTCATCTTTTGTGTCATCAGTCCACAGAATATTTGTCCAAAAGCCTTGGGGATAATCAAGATCATTTTTTTGGAAAACATGAGACAAGCCTTTGTGTTCTTTTTGGCCAACAGTGGCTTTCGTGACTCTCTCATGGATGCCTTTTTTGCCCAGTCTCTTTCTTACTGTTGAATCATGAATACTGACCCTATCTGAGGCAAGTGAGGTCTTTAGATGTTGTTCTGAAATCAAGCAGAAATCAAGACTCATCCTACCAGGAAATGTTTTTCCAATCTTCTGTTGTGCAATTTTGGTGAGCCCATACAAATTGTTGCCTTATTTTCCTGTTCTTAGCTGACACCTGGTGTGTTCTTCTGCTGTTATAATCTGCTTCAAGATTTGTCATGAGTGTTTAGAGATGCTCTTTAGCATATCTCTTACTGTTGCCCTTCTATCAGCTTGAATCAGTCTGGCTGTTTTCCTCTGGTATCAACAAGGCATTTGTACCCAGAGAAATGCCCTCATTGGATATTTTCTCTTTTTCAGACCATGGAGATGGTCACATGTGAAAATCCCAGTATGTGAAGATCAGCAGTTTTGAAAAACATTCGGACCAACCCGTCTGGCGCGAACAACCATGCCACATTTAAAGGCACTTATAGCAGATCGTCTTGAGCATGCATGTCTACATGCATAAATGAATTCATACACACAGTATACAATATACACACACACATTGGTGGGTACTTCAGATGGTGCCTTCTTTTTAGAAATCCAATAGGAATAGACAGAGCTTGGATATCTGTAATGTGTTGCCGAGCAGTTTGTGTCATGACATAATACAGAGGTGTGTTGCTGTGGAGTATCCAAGGAGTGTCCTTGACAACAGAGCGGATTGTCTCAGTTCCCAGAGCCTGTGAGACCAACAGTTACAGTACATTCCGAAATATTACTGAGCATCTTGAGCCTGTTAAGCCAAAACCAGATGCTTAACCGTCCCTTGACATGTCCTGTTCAATGGTAAACTTAAGACCATTCCTTTTTCTATTCTTTCTCTTCCTCTGTAAATCAAGTGTATACAAAAAAAAAAAATGGGGACATATGTGTCTGTGATGAGTAATGATCCTGTCTCCTTCCTGTCTGTTTTAATCAAAACCTGTTCTCCTACCATCCATTCAACTGGTTTTACTCTCCTGCATATTTACTTATACTGTTACTCTTCTTGAAATGTTGTTGGACCACATGACTCACGGGGAACTCTGAAACCTTTTCAGACATCCCAGACAAATGCAACATCCCAAATACTGATAACCCCTTCTGAAAGAATTCCACCTTGTCTTTGCTTGGCTGGTTGCTTCTCAGCATTTGCATGGATTAACTTTGAATCTCTTTTAATCTCTGAAGAATACAATCATTCCCAAAACCGATTGTTACTGATATCGCCATTGGTTAATTTCTCCTTGGAGCATGTCTATTAAACTTACCAGGCCTCCACTAATTGAAGCGCAGTAATGAAATAGTTTCTGCAGCAGCCCAAAGTTTTGTTTTTTCATTGCTGATTGGATCATCACTGTTGAATTATGAAAATAATTTCAGGATTGTACAAAGACTCTTATCAAAGAGTGTCACGAAGTAGAACCAGTTTAATGTATTGGATGTCCCTGAAAGTTTAAACTAATTTGTAAACTAATTTGTTGTGAGTCACACACAGTTAGAATTTAAGATATTAAACATTTTACAGTTAGATACCAAGCGAATGGGCCTTGGCCTTCACCATTACCTGGGACATTATCTTTTTTAACTAGCAACTGTGGTCTCTAGAGAGGGACAGGTTGGACCAGGAACTATACTGCAGCAACAGATTATATAATGCTACGTCTAATGAAACAGCAGAGGATATAATAAGAGAATAATCTTTCCTGTCCATAACTTTGAAAACAGAATGTACATTTGAAATCACACCAGCTGGACCAAAGGGACAATCACCCTGGCCATAAAAGGTAGTTGTGCAGTCCACTAGGTACCACCTTGTGCCCATTAAGTGTCCGTGTGCAGTAGAGCTGCAGAAAGAGAGAGATTTCTTTTTTTCTCCGTACCAAACACATGCAGTTAAAGTTTTTAATTAGTTTTCCATATTCATTACAGAAATGCAATCAGATAATCAGTGTTGGACAAAGTACTTAAATCCTGTACTTGAGTAAAAGTAAAGGCAGAAAAAAAAAAATGACTCCAGTAAAGCAGTCCTCCATTTGCCTTTCCACTTGAGTATAAAATACAAAAGTAACCGCCTGCAAATGTGCTTGAGTATCGAAGACATATATAAATTACATATAAAAATTATTATGGCGCTAATGTTAGATTATTATTTTCATGATTAGACTCTTGGTTTATCGACTCTTTGAACCTCAATATCACAGATGTGCTAATATATGGTCATTAAATGAGTCTAAAACTGCTAAACGGTATCATTCAAGTGAGTCGTTTCTATTAGGTAACTGTGAGTGACAGTGAAACAACAGGACATGAGAACAGGCAAACCTTACTTTAATAGTTTATTTGAAAGTCACCATCTCTGCAGTGGCATGATGGCTTAGTGGCTAGCTTTACTAACCCACTTCCAGCGGCCGGGTTCGATTCCCTTGTCTGTTTGTACTGCATGGAATTCAAATTTTCCCTCATCTTGGTGCGATTCTTCCCACAGTTCAAAGACATGCAGATTAGGCTAATTGGTGTTCCCTAATTACCTTGTGTGCCCTGTGATCGATTGGCACCCTATCCAGGTTGTACCCCACCTTGTGCCCTAAGTTTGCTGGGATAGATTTCTCAGTACCATTTCACAGTGTAAGAGCTTTCAGATACTAATGTCAATGGATGCAACTTCAAGGGGCTGCGATCTCCAGTCTGTGTTGCAATTACCAATTATTTAGCCAACTATCTAGCAAAGCACCAAAACTGTAATAACAGATTGCTTAAAAAAACATGCATTAACATACAACCATTAAAAAAAAGTGACCACTAGCACAAAAATTGCACGTTGCACGTATGTTCAGGAGCCATTCAAAACCTGTTTGCGTCAGTGGAAAGGCGTGTTTACATATTGTTTTACTAAAGACAAAGCACCATGGGTCCCAAGAATGTTAGCAAGAAAAAAAGGGAGCCACTTACAGTTTAGTTTTTTAAAGCAGCTGGTGCTAAAAGGAATCATAAATTTAGGTTTAAATTTTAATTAATTTCCATGTCTTTACTAAATGCTTTAATTGTTTTTATACGCTAAAATATGATTATATTGTAGAAATGTACCTTATGTCCAGGGGGACACACTCTGAGGACAGCGCGATTCGCTCGTTCCACTTGGTGAAATGACATGAGAATGTCAGAATGCCACGCGTCTCTCCCACCGGAGAGCGATCAGCCAATCAGCTCTCATTAGGCTCCATGCCAATGTTACGGTACATCATCACCCGAGATTTGCAATTTCAGCACGAGAGTTGTGATCGCCACTTGGGGGCCCACTGGCTGATATCCTGGCCTAATTCTTCTTCAGTTTGTGTTTGTGTTTGTGTGTGTGTGTGTGTTTGTGTGTGTGTGTGTGTGTGTGTGTGTGTGTGTGTGTGGTGTCTTGTCAGTCATGGTTTTGATAGCGTGTATTTGTTTCATGCCTCTTGGACAAACAGCTGGTGCCTTCAAGGTTGTTGCTATGGCAGTTGTGTTTTCTATTCTGGTTTTAGTCATGGGATGGAAGGAGGCAGTGTTATATTGTCTCTCAGAGCTTACGCTGTACCTGTACGCAAATCAATGCTGTTTTCAAATGCAGCCACAGACAGGCATTTTTAAAATAATTCTCATGTGGCCTTTCTTTACATGTTTTCCATATAACAGATTTTGGTTAGAGCAAGTTTTCCATTATTAATCACAAATGGGGCGGGATGTATCGGAATGTAACCCTGATAAAAATAAATACATAAATAAATAAATAAAAATTTATATTAAATTTTTTTTTTTTAAACTGAGAGCAAGTATATTCAAATATCCTGGCATTACATTCACATTCTGTTTTCTTTTTCTTTTTTCTTTTAAAAGGTAAAAGGTTCTTTTTGAATTGTCATTATGACATTAATGTAGGATAAATAAAAAATAAAAACATGCATGTTGGGGTATTTATCAGGCAGTCGTTTGTGTAAAAGGCACAAATAATCTTGTCCTCACCATAGTTAAAGCAATCAATTTAATAATTATTGCTACTACAGGGTACAAGGTACAAAAGGGTTTTACTTATTCTAATAGTTGAATAATTCATTAGCTTTGCCTAAACTTTCATCATTTGTTCATCATTAATCAGATAATAATCAATAATTATAACAGTGCATGACAGCTTTATCTATCCAGAAGGTTTATCCATGTAATCCAACTAGGAGGAGGAGGCCAAAGGTGACCATTTGGGAACACCAATTACCCTAATCTACATGTCTTTGGACTGAGTACAGGGAGAACATGCAAACTGTGGACACAGATTCCCAGAAGAGAATTGAACCCAAACCCTAAACATGAAAGGCGATACCCCTAACCACTACACCACCATAGGAAGTTCATCAGGAAAGTTATCTTTTCTATATGGTAATTATTTCTTGTAAAAGCAATGGACAACTGTTTGTGTACAGGGGTAGATTCCTACTGTATAGTGTACTACACAAAGGAACAAATATTCTAAGACTAATATCTATGACAATACCTGACACCTGCTGGCATAAAATCTCATATAATCTTGTGTTGGTCACGGATACCTATTCCAGGGAACTGGAGTCTGGAGATAACACCTTGGATAAGGTACCAACCCATCACAGGGTTCAATGTTTACAATACATTTCTTTGGACTCTTCAGGCAAACAGGAGACCTGGAGGGAACCCACCAAGCATGAGGAGAACATGCAAACTCCATACAACTGCTCATTATACAGCTGAGCAGATGAGGATTAAGAGCCTTGCTCAAGGGCCCAAAAGGGGCAATTTGGTGGTCATGGGGTTTGAACCTGGGATCTTCTGGAACATAGTCCAATGCCAAGTCCAAGTCCAACCACTCTGTTAGTAAAACCCTTTAGTGATGATTTTTTTTGGCTAGGAAGTGCCTAGTACAATAAATGTACATTTTAATTGCTTAAATTGTTCTGTTGCTGTTCCCCTTGCCATAAACCAGAGCAGTAATGATATATGTCAAGTGATAGTGTATAGTGTATATTACTGTACATCATGCATGGAGGTCTCAATTTTGAAGATGACATGACATGCATCCATACAATGCCTCTTGTAGCTTGTCTGCCCAGGTCATTACTGTCTCATGGAACAACAAAATGATGAAAATGATGTTAAACAGATTTGGTGATGTAGGTGTTGTGTGTATAGATGTGTCTGTGTCTGTGATTCCCATTGTTCTGCCAGGTTCTCAGGACTAGGTCTTGTGCACTCCGGGTTGAGGTAGATGGTTGTATGGTTTTGCATCATAGTCAGTCTGGAGTTAACTGTACAACCTTCTACCTTTCTCTGCGGTGTCACTGATCATACGGTCTGCATTCTGGCTCCCTTGTACTGTAAGGTAATTAATTCAACTGAGTGGCTAGATAGTTTTGGGTCGTTTCACTTTGCTTATGTATGTAAAAAGGTCAGAGGTGGGTAGTAACGAGGTACTTTTATGAGTAGTTTTAACGCACCATACTTTACTTTTACTTGAGTAGATTTGTGAAGAAGAAACGCTACTCTTACTCCACTACATTTGGCAACACTCGACTCGTTACTTTTCTAACCATTTTTTCTAAACATGCAGCCGGTAGATGTACCGCACGACTGTTTCACCAATCAGACGCAGCAACAATATTCACATGACTCCGTTTGACCAATCAAGTCAGGCGTCATAGTGGCATAATGCAGCTTGTGCCCCAAGTCTCCTGAGATAGTCTCCAGTCCTTTGCTACACAGGATAAAGAGGTATTTATGATGAGTGAGTGTGGACTTTATAAAGATGTAGCTAGAAGTTGCACTAGAAGTATAATGTTCTTTGCATTCTTCAGCTTCGGGACTTGAACCCTACCTGAATGAAAAGGCTCTCCTTAACCACACCATGTAACTTCTCTCTATAGTAGTGTTGTTCAGCATGATGTAGGTATTATTAATTTCATTATTTAAATGTAAACTATATAATCACGTAATGGCTATTTTCATTCCCATTTTCATTTACGATCCAAGATTATGTACACTGTTTCAAGGCAAGACCGGGAGACTCGGCATCTCACCCACCAGCTTGAGAAGTCTAGTACCCTTCGAGTATGACTCTGTGTCCCTGAGACCCTTAACCTGTGGTGTCCCTGCAAGGTCACAGGTGAGGTCCTTGGGAATATAGAGTGTACATTATATCCTGTGCATTGCTCTTTTTACCCAGAGTTTATCCTATGCTGCCGAGAGAACCTGTAAAGTAAGACCTTAAAATCTGTGTACCATGCTGTTTAATTTTAACCAGTACAAAATTTTTGTGATTGTATTTAAGAATGTGTAATGTTTTGATAGAATAAATAATTTGCAATAATTAAAAATTTGCCGTTACAAACATCTTGTATCACGGTTGACCTATCTCATGGTAGGGATAGGCCTGAAGAACAGATCCATCCATCTGGGAACCTCTGTAGTCCAACTAGGCACCGTTGGGGGCCAATGGTGACCATTGTATTTATTCTCATTTTGTACGACCATGGTAGAACCTCTGGTCAACATTAGGGGTAACTTTGGAACACCAGTTAGCCTAATCTTCATGTTTTTGAACTGTAGGAGGAAACCCACCAAGCACAGGAAGAACCAGCAAACTCCATGCACCCGAACCCAGAACCTGAGGGTGCAAGGCGACATTGAGCCACCATTTTGTGCTTATTATTGTCACAGTGTGGATTAGTGGTTATTTATTCTGGTATGAGAACCAGTGTGTAATTAGCACTGAATGGAGCAGAACTACACTACCCATCAGAGCCAACACATCACATGACCAAGTCAAATAAAACATATCGAGACGCATGACAAAAAATGAATTGAAGGTATTAAAATTAAAGGTGGCAACACTGGATGACTCCAAACATTGCAATATTTAATAATGACTTAACCAACATCTGTTTTTATTTAAATTAAATAGAGTAGATATATACAGTATAGTTGTAATACATTGAATTTGCACCCACTGATAAAAAATGAAGAGGTAAATGTGTTTACCCTCTCAGGTAAAATATTCCTCAGATAATTGAAATCAATTTTATTAGGTTTAAACTAGTATGAAATGTGTGAGAAAATATCAGTCAGAAATGTCCCTGATGAGCGAGCCGAGGGCGACAGTGTGAAGGAAAAACTTCCTGAGGTGGCAATAGGAAGAAACCTTCAGAGGAACCAGACTCAACAGGGAACCCATCCTCATTTAGATGATAACCGATAGCAAAGATTGATCTGTGTGTTAGGAGGCTGGAACGACCTGTGCAACAAGCCAGAAGAGGGTTTTCCCTGATATGGGATCACATATAAAAGCATATAATGAATTTTTCTCATGTTTTACACACATTGGAGATTCATCTGAATGTCTACAAATGACTGCAAAGTGAATTGTGCATTATTGGTGCCGTTTAAATAAGCATAGGCTTGTTTCATTCATAAAAATGGGACACTGCAGCTATAAATCATGCGCTTGAACCTTAAGGCATTTTTTTTTAGCTGCACAAATAAATGGCTCTTGATATAAAAGTCTAAAAGTCAGTAAGAGTGAATCAATAATACCAGAAGATCTTCAAGGAAAAGTTGACTTGGGCTTGATAGAGAGACATCTCAACAACATGGACCTTTTCTATTTGTTAGAGACGATTTGGTAAAAATGTAATATAATTGTCTTGGTTTTTATAATAAATATGAAAAAATGTTAGGGTTTCCCCCAGACCTGAACTCACTCTATACATGTAGGTCTAAGAAATACGCTTGCATTCTGCCATATTGATTTCACTTTTCTTTCTACTGAAACGATCCACTACAGTATACTGTGACATTTTGTTTGACCTTTACTAAAAAAAATCATTTTATAAAAAATTAATGAGAGATAAAACATTATGCATGCTAAACCCAGTAATGAATAAGGGCCAAGAGGATTCAGTGCTTAATATCTTCCAGCTGTTCCAGACCTACAGAGGGTTGTTTCGGATATGAAGATCATCCCAGTCCTGCAGGTTCTCCCGGCGCTTCTGTATACGCGGATCTTAAATGTCAAATTAATGGCAAATGGAACAATGTACAGTAAAGCTATGATATTGTACATTATCTCTGTGTAATTTTTTCCCTTCAGGTAATACCAGTGCAAATCTAAGGTCTACTTTGTAGGTGCACTCTAGGAATTCCTGGAACAACGAAGATCAAGGATTGTTACTGGCATAAGAGGGACAAGAAGGTTTGGCTATGAAAATGTTTGTACTTGTTTGCATATTTCTTTAGGAATGTGTAGGCTAAGTATGAATGTCATCATGATGGTTTCTACTATGACCTCACCAGACAGCATTCTTTTTAAAATGGTGACCCTTAAATAGTGCAAATCCAATACTTCATATATATGCCTTGTATATTGTATTTTAATTCGTAGCTCTGTGGGAGCAGAATAAATTCTAATAGCATGATCTGCCACAGAGTCGGTGTCAACTTCCTTTAGGTGATCACCACACTTTCTTACAGTAGAGTTCATGTGCTCATTGCACTTTCTTTTTTTTTCTTTTATCAGATAGATTTCATCATATTATTAACAAACATTACAGGGGCTTAACCCTTTCAAGCATATTCATATTCTTGTCAAATGTTAAACTCTAATGTTGTGTGTCTTTTAATTACTATGTCTTTAAACATGAACAGATTAGGCTAATAGAGTAAAGATCTGCTAGTGTCATATACAGTAAGAATCTTACGAGGATCTTATAGTTGGAGAAAATGCGGTGAGGAGTGTGATGTGAGCTGTGTGAGGGTATGAAGTAAATGAATTTTTTTTTTAAAGGATTAAGTGACCAGAAATTAGATGGATCTGTGGGTTTAAGACATCAGAGAGTGGTTGGGTTTGAGCCTGGGACCTTATAGACCACCTTAACCACGGAGCTACCCCTGCCCCTAAGGGCCTTGCTCAAGGGCTCAACAAATCTAAGGGAACATGGTGGTGGGTTTGAACCTGGGACCTATTAGTCCAACACCTTAACCACTGAGCTACTGAGGGAAAAAAGGTAATTCAGTACATTCAGGTTGTCAGCTGACTTCATTTTTGGGCACATAACTGTTGCTTGTACTGTATGTAATTCATCTTGCTCAAAACATTTTTAAAAAACATTTATTGCTTCACAGCTAGGCATGTTTTGGGTGTGCATGATGCTGTCACCAGTTTACTGGCACATAATTTATAATCAGTGTTACTTAGTTCACCGTTGGTGGGGATAGTGTTAGAGCTGATGAGTTTATGTGTCCCAAATATGAAAAAAAAAACACATCTGTCCTGGTTTTCCCATACAATACATTGTAAATACTCCCATACACTAAAATCATACAATATAAGGTTTTATTTTATTAATCACTTTTAGCTTTGATTACAGAACACAATATAGTGGTCGGTTCATGTGTGAAAAAGATAACTCCTGCTCCCAAGAATATGTCCGTGCCATCAGGGAAGCAAAAGTCCAAAGATGTGATAATCTGTTCATTCAGTACATTCAGGTCAACTTCATTTTATTACTACATAACATTGTGCATCTACACCTGACCATCTGAAGCGACCCCAGATCATAACACTGACTCCCCAGGCTTGTAAAGGTTCTGAGCTTCTTTTCTGAAGGGTACTTCGGGTACTCCGGTTTCCTCCCACAGTTCAAAGACATGCTGATTAAGCTTATTGGCGTTCCCAAATTGTGTGTGAGTGTGTCTATGTATGCCTTGTGATAGTCCTGCCCAGGGTGTACTCTAGGATTTTGTAAGATAGCGGGTTTATCATTTAGTATTTTTGGAAAAAGATTTTTGCACATTTATTCATAAATTCACTGCTGCTAAATCATCTCCATTCAGCAGTCTGCTGGTCAGTCTAGATCAGTTCTGCAAAATAATCAGACAAACATGCTATCAGGGCGATATTGAAAAAAAAATCTAATTGACTGTATACATAAACAGTGTGATGATTGATACTCTAAGCCAATGAATGGTTAATGGCGCTCTAGGGCAATCAGTGATTCACCACGCTCATCCAGATGCAGTTGTTTATTATTTCTGGTGAGTTTATTAATGTACATAAATGCAAATGTATTTGAAACAAATTATTATATAAATTATTTTAATAATAAAAAACCCTCATAAATGTTACAAATAAAGATACATGCCAAATGTGTACAATTATAATATCATTATTACTGTAAAGGTTCAATCAAGTTATTATTGAGGAAGAAAAAATATTCATGTTGCCTTGTACTGTATCTTGAGGCAACAAGATGCTACAGATGCTAGAGTCAACCCTCCGAAACAGCAGAGGGCGGTATTCAGCAGCAAGCCGAACAGCCACGCAAAAACAAAAAGGACACGGAAAGACGTTAGATTTCAAATAATCGCATCCGCCAGCCCCTTGCTTCTGTGTGCTGCTTTTTGCATCGAACATTATTGTTAAGTGCATGCTGAAGAACTTCCCTGATCTGACTGAAAGGGCGAATAAGTAAGTTGGACTATTTTTAAGATACTTCCTGCATGGTTCCGCGGTTGCTAGGAGCCTGATTTCTGCAAGGAAAAGTTGTTTTAGTTCGCTAGCCGCGATGTAGCACAGAGGCTAATCACATCACACAGCTAGCCCTGAGGTAAAAACCTGCAGCTTGTTATTGTTGCGCTCCGGACTCCCAACCCGGCTCTGAGCGCTGTCTCTCCCAAAAACACGCTCTCCAGCGCGGCCCGGATCACCCATGGCACGGGGTTCTGTAATAATCTGCAAAAAGAAAAAAAAAATGACAATGTACAAGTTTGTTGATAAATTGCCCGCGTGTGCACGCGCTCTTTTAATCAGCACTGCTAGCTTTATCTTTTAATATACATACATTTTTTATTATGTCAAATTAATTCGTCTCACATTTTTTGTATTTAAATAAATAAATGAGTAAAAAATATATATATTATAATCCAACAGAAAAACTGCAGAATATTTATTTAATTTATTAAATATTTATAATTAAAATGTGTCTCAAATAATACAATGCAATTATAATTCGTTTTAAAATTATTATAAATAAATAATTTAAATTAATGCAATTGAAATAACACAATTTAAAGTTTATAAATGTATATGTTAAACATAAATTATATTTAGTTTTTAAAAATATTTATCATTTTAAATAACTTCAAAAAATTAAATGCAATTCAAATAATTAATTTAATTAACACTGACTTTTATGTCTATAGACCAACAGAAGTGTCGAATTTATGCATGTACTAAAATATTATAATTTAAAAAATTCTAATAATTCAATGCAATTATATTTCATTTTTAAGTGATTGTAATGAAGTAATTTCAATTAATTTAATTAACACAAAATTTAGTCAAAAGCCCAACAGAAGTGCAGAATATTATATTTAGTTTCTAAAATATTTATAATTTTATATTTGTATTATATTGATTTAGAATAATATTTCAATTAATTCAATGCTACTGAAATACAATTTAAATTTCGTTTAAATGATTAATATGAAATTAACTTTTATTAATGCAATTAAATTAACTCTAAATTTTAAGTTTGTAGCCCATCAGAAGTGCAGGATAAATAAAACATTTAAATGTATTTAGTTTCTAAAATGTTTATAATTTGAAATTATTTCAAACAATTCAGTAAAATTCATTTGCAATTATAATTTGTTTTAAAATGATTATAACTAAATTATTTCAATTAATGCAATTTAATATATAGATATAGATATCAAATATTTAAGTATTTTAAATAATTTAATGCACTTGAATTAGTTATATTTAGATGTTTAAATTAGTTAATACAATTTAATTAGCACTAAATTTAAAGTTTTATGTACCATCAACTTTTAACTTATAATCATTTTAATGGATAAATAATTAAATGATAATTAAAATAAAATAATTCTTTTGTTGAAACATCTTGGTCAATGTGACCAATTTCTCCCTAAAATAAATGCATTAAGATATAATAGTAATAATAATAATATTAAATTGGTAGTCATTACAGTAATTAAATTGTTCTGGAGGGTTTCCCTGAAAGGAAGACTTCACATGCCTAGAGCTGCTTATAATCAGAATGAAAAGGAACATTATTGCCAAGTACGGTTTTTTTTTTTTGTTTTTTTTTTGTGAGACAGGAGCTTACAGAGATGACAGCATGTGCAAAAAAGAATACAAGAAATAGAATAAGATCTGAGGTATTAATCTATACATACATAATGAAACTGTAAAGTGGGCGTGTCTGTACATTGAAGATATTTGTGGAAAAATTATTTATGGTGAGGTAAGATGAGTAAGTGTACACATCAAGATGGTTTTTGGAACTTTTGTTTGTGCACGCATCACGTAAGATGTACTGAACAAATTTTAATGGGGTTTTCTCAGGTGTATTTGGCCAAGCTTGAGGTAACATATAGGCTTTGTTTCATCGCAATCTGCCCACGGGAAGAGAAAATATGCTATTGTGGGAATTAATTGTTTAACACCCTTGTATCATAACAAATCTGCCTTGAACAACAAAAAAAATCATTACTACATCTCAAAATTCAACAGATGGCGCTGTATGTTTTTTAATTTGCGCTTATGAGTCTGCAGTTGAGTTTTAAAATGTACTGTTTAGTTAAAGTACGTCTGTCAATTTGCGATAATTATACAGTTAAATTCCCCACAAACAAAGTCACGGGCACAAGTATTATGATTATTATAGTATGAAATTAAATTTCTTTATGTCGAATGTAGTGTTGTGTTTGTGTTGATGGTAATGACAAATTACTTACCGATGCATTATCACGATACTGATTCGATATTACATCTTCCCCTGATTTTTTTTCATTTTAATTTTAATATTAAATAAAATAATATTTGATTTAAGTAAATGTAGCTCGTTCCTTGTAACATTTGTTTTAAAAAAGAAGCGCAACATTTTAACAATACAAACTAACATCAAATACAGGAGTTTAACATCTAACTGAGCATTGCGTATCTCTGTCACCCGCCGTAATTATTATTTCTAAACAAACTTGGCAAATAAACCACTCTTATCAAACGGGACAAAAATGTGTACAAAGAGTGTACCACCTGTAGGATTATTTATTTAAATTTTTTAACCTCAAACGCCTCCAAATTCTCAAAACTTGAGCCGATAGTGAGCACGCAGGTTGAGCGGCTGCAAGAAACACGTGGACGCACACAGCTTCTAACGCACGTGATTTAGAATAATTAGCGCTCGCGGGGCTGTGAAACTGGTGTAATGAGTGGGCTTGAGACTAATTCGCTCAGAGTTTGAATAAAAATGCAGTTCGGAGGCTTTTAATGTGTATGACTTTTGATAATGTAGTGCTGTAAAAATGTTTGTTGCGCTTATTTTATTTATTTATTACATTTTTATGATTTTTGAAGTCTGTGTAGCAATACTTGACTCAAGAGAATCACGATTCATAACTGAAGACATTTTTCCCTCCATCTTTAAAATATACACTCACTATCCTTTTTTTTTCTCAATTCAACGTAAAAAGTGAATCATATATATATTCAGTAAAATATTTCAAGCCTCTTGAAATTTTTTTTCTTTTTGCTTTAATTTTGACGATTACAGCTCTTGGCTCTGAACAATGAAAAGTCTAGCATGTCAAAACATTTCCTATCAGTAAAAACCAAAAAAAAAAAGGTTTGTTCATTATTATTTTTTCATCATGCATCATCCCTAATTTTAATTCAAAGAAGGATAATAAATCTATAATAATTTTAATGGCTGAATAATTCAATAATGACTAAAATATTTTAGTTAAAACAATTTCTATAACATAAATCCTGTTTAAAATATGATTTTAAATGAATGAATTATTTTTTTGTGCATAATTAAACTTTACTTCCTGGTTCTGTACAATTGATGCTACACACATTGTTTACTGCGCTTGAACAGATGACATTTTTTCTCAGCTGTTTTCCACTGTATTGGACTGTGACCCGATTGTAAATCAATAGTAAATATGGTATCTGGTGCACTGCAGTGTCTATTTTTTGTACCATACACGTGAGCTACTTCTGCGATTTGTTTGAATATACAAACGTTCATAGATCCATAGTCCATTCATATCTGCGGAAATTTGCAACTCGAATGTTCATAAGTCGGGGACTTGCTGTATAAAGAATCGGTTGTTTTATCGCATCCAAAGTCTTGAGCATGCGGTGGTGGGCATGCTTCTAACAAGCATGGCCTCTAAATTGTGTTTATCAAGACTTGTTTTGATAATGTAACACCATAAAAATGTGCTAATAAATGTTTCAGTTAATGCTAAAAACATTTTATCAGGGATGATACTATGAACAACATAGTGTGCAAAAAGAGGGAGACAGAAAAAAAAAGAATTTGTAAAGGTAAAATTTAAAGGGAATATTATTTGATTTTTATTTTAAGGCAAATGAAGGAGGGAACCCCGGTTGACCTGAGCAGCAGTTTCAGCACTTATTTTTCCCAATTTTGAATTTTGCTTTGACCTGTAATTCGCCACACGGTTCACACAACAGTTTAATGCATTTTACACATTTTTAGTAGTTTGTAATTATTTTAAAACCTGTAAGAACTATATCCATTTGAGAGAAAGTAGAAAGTAAATATTAGTGCTATTTAACTGAATTAGAATTACAAACAATGCTGTATTGGAACAATGTAAAAAGTATCACTGTCATAAACATTTGGACTCGACTGTTTCTCGAGCCACCTTGATGTGCTGACTGTTTCTGTACCTGATGTGCGGCTTTATTATTTTTAAAGAAATTCAGCGTGATCAACCAGTGGGAAACTGGGCGCTCCTGTGTTTGTTGTGTTAGCATTAAGCTAATTAGGAGCCAATTAGGGAGCCAACACGGATGAGTGATTTGACATGCAATTTAAGGTGTATTTTTGTTAATACTTACAGTAAGTACTAGACTTTTCAACATTCCAGTTACGAATTTCCTGTGGTTACGAACAGACTACGGTTGTACGAACAAAACGCGGAAGTAGCTCATGTGTATTGTACAAAGATAGACACTGCAGTGCACCAGATACCAATATTTACAATTGTATACAATATTTTTAGTGTGCAAGTCAAAAAAATGTGTAAAGTCCGGTATATTCTATGTGTGCACGCGTGTGGGAGAAATGAGTCGGCCTCAGCGGTTTCAATCGATCAGTCCGGGTGCACGATGATAGAAAATGTCTGTCCTGTGAAGCTGTCCTGATGGGGAATAATCCCAATTTTTGAATATCCTCAACAAGACAGTTCGCAATCCAATACAGTGGAAAACAGCTCTGAGACAAAATGTCGTCCGGAATTCCCCTCACGATTTAAAGGCGCAGAGATAACACTGTTACATCTGTCCTTTTGAAATTAATTTTTTCAGGTGCAGTTATGGTTTTTGGTCGCATCCTGGCAGTGGACAGAGATTTAGTTGAGTGGATTGATGATATTTAGATTGAATATTCGTGTCAAAGGTGTATAAGACTTACTTTCCGACTTAAGAACAAATCCGACTTATGAACGTGCTCCTGGAACGGAACTAGTTTGTAAGTTGGGGACTATCTGTACATGTACACCGATCAGCCATATTATTATGACTACCTGTCTAATATAGAGTAGGTCCCACTTTTGCTACCCACACTGATGCACTTGTATGTTATGGCATCTTTCTTTGGTAACCAGCATTAACCTTTTAAGGAATCAGAGCAATCAACTATTCTATTGTATCGGACGCCTTAGGCCAGCCTTCACTCTATATACGTCACGCTATATATGGTTTCCAGTTGGTGCACAAATGCAAATAGTGCATATAATATATTTATTTTTAATAAAATTTCAGAAAGTGTGAGGACAGAATGTCCTGGAATTTGCATTAAAGAAAATTTATCATGAATATAATTCTGATTTAAAGCAAAAAACTGTATGTATCAATAAGCTAAAATTTAAATATGGCTCTTTATTAATGATTATCCAGCCAAAGATACTTGAACGGATATGGCTGAAGCTTTAAATTGCAGCCCAATGTAGTGTCAGTGTAAAGTCCTGTAAAATAATGAATTGTGATTGTGAGGAGAGAATTGTTGGATTGTTGCTCCATTGCTATAATTATTTATTTGTTTCCTCTTTAGAATTTAGCAGTCGGAGAAGGCAAGCCTGGGTGAAGGTCCCAGGCCCTCAGTTAAGGCTTAAATAACATTTGTGATGGAGGTTGAACAGAAGGATGACTCTAGCAACCCTCTGGCCAACGGAAGTGCCAATTTGGGCAAACGCGGCCGGGGCAGACCACGGGGGTCCTTTAAGAAAAAAGTTATCTCGGTGAAAGAGATATCTCAAAATGCTAGGGCATCCAAAAGAGTGGATTTCTTTTCCCCAGAGGCGGTGATTCGGCCAAAAGTCAAGAAGCGCGGTCGTCCAAAAAAGATAAGAATCCCAGGTAGACCGAGAAAGATTCCCCTTACACCGGAGGAGGAAGCAGAAAGGATTTTAAGGTTGAGCAAGAAACGAAAACTTACAAAGCCTCTTGGGAGACCCCGTATTCATCCGCTTGTAGACATGCCAAAAGAGAAAAGGGGGAGAGGTAGACCACGCAAATATGAATCGATGGGTTCACAAAATGGCAGGGTTGATGGGAACCTGAAAAGTATAAAGATTGCCGAAATAGGCGGAGACACTCCACGAAGAAGGGGAAGGCCAAGAGGTTCATTTAAGAAAAAACGAGGACGGCCAGCAGGTCCCACTCCAGTGAAGCGGCCAGTCGAAGGGACTCCAGGAAGAAGGGGGCGACCCCCGGGCTCTAAAAACAAAATTCATGTCAAGCAGCAGCTGGTGCATCAGGAGGAGAATGGGACTCCTCGAAAGAGGGGAAGACCCCCAGGCTCTGGAAGAAAGCTGAAGGTTATTTCAGGTGAGTCAAATGGAACTCCTAGAAAGAGAGGGCGACCTCCAGGATCTGGCATGAAGGTGAAGGTCGCAAAGCAGGTGATTGACGGAATTCCCAGAAAGAGGGGACGTCCTCCAGGTTCTGGGACCAAGGTCAAGATTCTTCCACAGGAGACGAATGGCAGCCCACGAAAGAGAGGCCGGCCGCCAGGATCCGGAAAAGTCAAGACAGTTACAGAGGAGCGCGAACATGTTCTCATTAACAACAGCAGCCCCTCCGTTGATGGCCAGCCTCGTAAGAGGGGCCGTCCTAAAAAAGTAGAAGCCCTCCTGGCCGTTCAAGCCGAAGAAGAAAAGATCAAGGAAAACGACGAACCCTCACCCAAACGGGCACGTAACTCGTTTGCGTCAACCAAGAATTCGAGTAAGCCAGACGCTGAAGACCAAAAGGCCAGTGAGAATGACGGCAGCCATGTGGCTGCAACGGTAGAAAATCCTGTTCTGTCTGCTGGAGGTGCTGCAAAACCAGACAGTATAGAGCAGGTTGGTGAGAACGAGCTAAACAACGCCTCTGTCGAGGAGGTTCATGAGCATAACAGCAGAAAGAGTTTGTTCTCAAGGGTAGGAGGTAAATCCCAAAAAAAGAAGTAAATCATTGGGTAGAATAGAGCACAAATATTTTTGAATGGGTTTTTACCAGATTTCATACAAATTGTTTGACTTGTCCCGAAGGTTAGTAATGCAATTTATCTTTTTTTCCCCCCTTTTTTCTCCCCCATTTATCCTTTTGTTGCTCAGCTCTTGTGCTTTTGCATGTCTTTTTAAAAGAAATGTTTATTTTGATACTGTATGGTACACCCATCTTCATATAAATCCCCATTGCAACAGACAAAATGGAATTTTGACTGAGCAGTTTTTAAAAATTATTTATACAGCTGTATTAGGTGCGAAAATAAGCTATTCCAGGACTATTCAGTTATTCAGATCTTTAATTTTTTTTTCTCGGCAGCGTCATGATTTTGAGAAAGCCTAAAACTTCCACTAGGCTTGATTCTGGATGTTGTTGAAAAAGTATTGGTGCAGGATCTATCGTGTTTTTGTTTTTGTTTTGTTTTTTTACATAGAAAAATCACAGCATGCAGTTTAGCGGTCCCATCACTGGACTATTCTAGCTAGACATAACTGCATCCTGAGCCTGGGCTGCCATTCATGTTATCAGGTCTTAAACGTGCCATGTGAGACCACGTGTCCTTGAATTTATTTATTAAAAAAATAAGAGAAGGCATTGGAGAGAGAAAAAAAAGGAAATCTAAATTTGTTTCAAAAAAACTTGTTTGATATGCATGAGACCTTATAAAA
The DNA here is from genome assembly GCA_003987875.1 of Clarias batrachus. Taxonomy (NCBI): domain Eukaryota; kingdom Metazoa; phylum Chordata; class Actinopteri; order Siluriformes; family Clariidae; genus Clarias; species Clarias batrachus. The sequence goes on along the minus strand of QMIH01001504.1, from coordinate 37,922 downwards.
TGTATCTTTTTTATTTTTCCCTTCTTTTTTTCTTTATTTCTTTAAGTGATTGGCAGTAATAGTTAAAAACAGACCCTGGGGTTTGTTGTAAAACTCAAGAGTCGTTCTAGAAACTTTGCGCGTCACACCAGCTGTATACTGAAGAACGTTGACGCAGGTGGCTGATTTTTATCCTTTCAGGGTTGTGTTGGGGGGGGNGGGGGGGGGGAAGAAAAACCCTCTAATCAATAAGCAGTTTTAAACTTTTTTAAGGTGCATGACCTGGTGAGTGACAGATGACTGGATTTCGAGAATGTTGGCTTTGTACCTCATATTTTTTCATCAAGTTTTTGATTTCATAAAATGTGGAATACAGAGTTTAAATAAAAAAAAAGTGGAATATGTATCATAGCATAATTTCCATAAACACGTTTCATTATTTGTACTGTTACTGTACAATACCAGAAAGTACAAATGAATACTGGAGAGTACAGATGTTCCTCGGCTGGACGCAAGTAAATCTACCGGACATCATATCTTAGCAGTCACTTAAATTAGCCTCCAGCTGGCCGAAAGCATCTAAAGTAAAGCCGGTTTTTCATGATAAATTCTTGATAATCTTCTGTCATTTACACCAACAACAAAGAAATATCAGTGATCATTAAAGCTGGGTCAGTTGGGTCAGTATGATTTTAGAACTGATTCACACTTTTAATTGATTAATCTAAATGGTCCAAAATTAAGAAAAATAACATTTTACAGAAATTCAAATCGCTTCTATATCAGAACAACTGATTTTAACGTTACAAGGTACAACTGGTCATTTTTAATGCTTCAAAGTGCTATTGAAAAAAATCGAATCAGAGTAAAGACCACAATGCACAAATATTTAAATGAATCCTTCTCTAATGAACGCATAACTGATTGGGAGGTGTGACCCGCTAATAAATCATCATTAAACGAAAAAGTGTAAGTGGCGTTTGTAAGTTGGGTACTGTATGTATTACCTGCTGCTTTTAAAAATCAGCGGTGTGTTTTGCTAAATTAAGTGTTATTATGGTGTTCCCATACTCTGTCATCTGTCATGTACATTTTACATTCAGATTCGGTGTCACAGTTGCTTACTTTTATTTGTTTGTGCGAACGAATTCCTTTGTCTGTTAAAAAAAAATGTTGAAATGAATTTCCATTTGTTTTGAAAGTAACATCTTAATTACTTCAGGAGTTGAATGTAATGTTTTTTTTTCTCTCATGATTGTGAAAACTGTTTCCGTTTTTCAGGGCATAAAACTAAATGGGTATTTTACTCACCAGAAGCTATAATTATAGAATTATAAAAACTCCATCACAATTTTATTTTTATTTTGTGAAATTGAAACATGAAATTTGAAACATTTTTTAAGTTTTTTTTTTTTTTTTGACTAACCATGTGAACTGAAATATTTATATGTAAATCTAGTTGTTTATGTTGATGTCGGATATATTTGTCATTTTTGTCCAGATTCTTTGTGTTTTATGTGAATTTCCAAAAGATGCAGCCCTTCTAATTGTTTCGATTAGCTATGGTTATGTGGTGATGTACTGCAGCACATGTTGTGTAATTTAATTTTAAAAAGATCAATATTTTTTCATGACTTTTCAATTGCAGTTTGTCTTGATCGATGTATAAATGTCAAAGTTCTGGGAAATTACTTGTGGCAATTCTGTTCCTGCGTTTAGACTTTTTCTTAAAAACTTGGACAAAAGTAAAAATAAATAAAAACTACATACACGAACAACCTTGTTACCCATCCCCCCCCCCCACAATGAGTTTTTTTTTTATTTGATCAGTATTTTTTTTTTTTTATCATAATCTTTCAGAATGACCTGATTGTAATTTTGAATTCACAACAAAAAAAATTCAAACTACGGTACCATTTACAGTCTTATCGCTGAAATCCTTCTTTAACCCTTTAGTCGTCAAAATACTTAACATCTGAAAAGTTGACTGATGTCTTTATGCCCTTTCAAGAAATGTGGTACCTTTTTGTAGGATTTAGGTATAAAAACATTTGAAGGTTGGTATTCTAGGCTAGAATAAAATAAAACCCACCTGTCCGAGGGCAACGATTTGGGTGCTAAGTGTTATTCATAAACTTTGTTGAACTGCAAATGGTGGATAGCCTTCATGTGGTGTTTTCCAGTCTGCAGCTTGCGCTTGTGGAATTTGCTGTTGTTCATTTAGTTGAAGTAGATGGGTATAATGCCTCGTTATTTGACCGTAGATGTGTACATCCCTGGTAGAACGTGTACATAAAGCCCCTCTAAAACGACTGATCCCTAACCATTTTGCTTAGAATAGATGTACTAGCTTAAAGCAAACGCATAGGCTTGTTTTCTACTATAGTAACTCATTTGATGTTTGATTTATACGTTAATCTGTACTCTTAACAATTAGAAGCTGTTTAATGTGAGCACTTGTATTTGATATTTTTTCTTTAATAAAATACTTTCTTCAACGTTTTTGCAGACTTTTATTTTGCTAGATTTCACTGTTATTATAGACTAGCATAACACTTTCTTTATAAATATTAGCAAAATTATAATTTCTTACTAATTTGCACAAAAACTGGAAATGGGATTGCTTTGTGGCTGATCTTTATTACCATCTTATTTATTAGTACATTTATGCATTAATTCATCTATGGTATTCCACTGATGTACTGAAGTTCTTAATAGGATTCTAGATGCCATTCCAAGCCCTAATAACGTGAATTTATCCTGATTGTAAGCATAAAAGATCTTCACATGGTCGAATGTGGACCTAGGTCTGAAAACAATGACATTATTGAACTGAAATTCGTGTTTTACTTGGACAAATCTCTGACAAGTCAAGCTATATAATTTTAAAATTATAAACTGTTGACGTTTAGGAAAAGGGGAAAATTTTTCAAGAGACTACTGAAACACAGGTGTTTCAGTGTTGATTCAACAGTTGTTTGTTTAGCCCGTGTCTAAATCCCCAGGAAGCTAAAAGGGCTCAACAACCATCTTCAAGCACACTTGGCCTTGGCCCTGACCATCTTAGGAATCGTTGACTGCATTGACTGTGCCAATGCCAAAACAGGACACTCACCTGGCAGGTTTTGACCTCGATTCAGCTCCGAATCTATTAATGCTATAAAAACTCCGTCATAAACAACCATATCTACAACCTACTGTATAAATGAGTGTGTTTGAGTAGGTGTATTAAATAATTCCTAATAATTCAAGAGCTTAGTCTGCAAACCCATGGACTGTCATCCAACAGAAGCCTTGTTATAGTGACCGCTCACTCTCCTCTTTCCTCATTACAAGAGTGTCAGATTCCTATGCCCACAGCTTCATCTAAGAGATTGTTTAGGTCTGATTCACTGTCATAAAGCTGGTGTGAAGCTAGGTTCACTGAGAGAGGATACACTGTTGATGCTTGGATTGTTGATGTCCACTGCAGCAGTGCTGTACCTTGAGACTGTTGAAACTGCAAGAAATTTAGGAATTATTGGGTTAATCGAACCCCTAAATGGTATGTACTGTATTAACAAGTGGTTTGCAGGGTCACTAGGCTTTTATATCGAAAATCTATGCTTAGGAACATTGTCTTATTTGAGAAAGGATGAAACAGAATGCATCAACCAAAGGATTTGAGCTTGAAGCTATTGAAGTTGATTTTCAAATGCCATAAAAGCTATATCCATGGTTAGCCTCACGTAAAGGAACTTCTCAGTTTATGCATGTAAAGTTGGCTTCTGTACCCAAAAGAGGGGGTGGCCCAGAGTTGGAAAAAAAACCCAGGTCTTCCTGTAGATTTATCTTGTCTGAATGAATAACAGACTTGAACACAAGATGGTCCTTGGTCTAGATTTGGTGGGCTTTATGCCCAGATCATATCAGCCATTTTGGAGTGACTTGACCTTGCAGTTTTCCATGAATGTAAGCATACAGCACATTCCATACATACCCTGAGCTATGATTTCAGACTGGACATCAGCCATCTGATACTCAGACCAACTGTGCACCTGTCATGGAGGAAGGGCTCTGTTTTCCAGCATGCCCTAGAGTTTGGCTGGACACTAAATCCCACAATAACATACCAAGAGATTCACATAACATTAAAACCACTGGCAGATGACATGAAAAACATTTGTAGTTCATTACAGAAAATCTACTGTAGGACACATTTCTTAAAGGGGTCAGAACACACAGTGCAACACACAGTATGTGTAGCTTCAGCTCTTTCTGACCGTTGTCCACTGTTCTAAGCACCTCTGGGAATTAGGTTGCCCAGAGAAAGCATGTAAAGAGAAAATAGCAGTGGACCTAAAACAAAACCCTGTGGGACACCAAACTTCACTTGAGAACACGCAGAAAAGACATTTAAATCTACAATCTTATAACGATCAGTCAAATAGGCACTAGGTCTAGACTTAAACACTGAAACTGTGTCTAAGTCCTGAACATTAATTGGAGGGATATGCTTTCATAATACTCGGTACTGACAAACATCCTGCATTCTTTGATCGAAGTAGGCATGGCTGGTTGTAAGACTAAGTTCAGTTCACTCAGATACTGCGGCGCGAGACCATTTAGTGATTTATAGGTCGAAAGTAGTATTTTAAGATCAAAGCGAGTTTTCACTGGGAGACAATGCAGTGCGGATAAGATAGGGGTGATATGCTCATATCTTTTGGTTCTAGTGAGGAACGCTGCTGCATTCTGGACTAACTGAAGATTTTTTTTTATGCACCTAGTTGAACTTCCAGACAGTAAAGCGCTACAATAGTCCAACCTAGAGGTGATAAAAACATGAACCAATTTTTCTGCATCATTTAGTGACTATACATTTCTTAACTTTATTAAGCTGTTTTTTCTCATCTGGCTTTGCAGAGACATATAACTGCGTGCCATCAGCATCACAGTGAAAACAAATACCATGCTTACAAATTATGTGGCCCAGAGGACGCTTGTATAGAGAAAATAGCAGTGTGCCTAAAACCAAACCCAGTGGGCCACCAAACTTCACTTGAGAACACACAGAATAGACATTTAAAATCTACAAACTGATAACGAACAGTCAAATAGGATATTATTAAATCTAGAGTGTGATCTGCTTTATGAGTGGGTCCTACTATGCACTGAATTACTTCTATTGAGTCCAGAATGGACATAATGCTGCTCTCAGAGAATCTCCTGGATTTTCAAAATGAATATTAAAGTCTCCAGCAATGAATGCTTTGTATACAGAAACGACCAGGTTTGAGAGGAAATCTGCAAATTTGTAGCTGATGTATGTAGCTGTATCATCAGGATCCTACATGATATTTAGTATCCAATTAAGCAAAGTAGAAAAAAGGAGACTGTGCTGTAAATAAAGGCAATAAAGTAGTATTTGACTTCATACATTTATATTGAAAATCTGGAGAGAAAAAAAAACATATAAGGATATATGTGCAACAATTTATGTTTTTGTCTGTGTGCATTAAATATAATGTGACCAAGGCAATCTGTCAAGTATCAGTTGACATTTTTTGTTTTTAGATTCAAAATAGATAATGAATAAAATACATTACAGTTGACTCAAGAGACATTGGCTAACTGCTTTTCATGTCTTTATTACAATTAGTATATGATGAGCAAACTGTGACATTAAAGATTAAACAAACTACTGTACACCAAACACCTGTGAAATATGGATGTTACATAATCCAATAGATCAGCAATAGATATCTGCTTGCAATAAATAATACTTATTATATAAATATACTATAAGGAATGTAAAGTGAAATAATCTTTCTTTCAACTAATCTGGAGGCATACGCTAAAATTCCTAACTGTAATCTTTAAGTCTTTGCAGAGCTTAAGCATCACTCCTTTAATCTTTAGTGGCAATGCATTATATATGATCAAAAGGAAATTATTATAACGTAATTGATTAAATTCTATAATAATCAATCTACAGTATATCTCATTGCTCGTTAGTACATCAGTTACTATTTTTGTCCAGTTAAAATGGTTCAAAAAGTTCATTTATCTTATAAGACAGGAGATTTTGGGCGTGAGGCAGGCACCAGTCCATCACAGTAAAAACACTACAGGCAAATTTGGGACACCAGTTATCATAATCTGCATGTCTTTGGGGAGAAGTTTACATTTGAGCAGCCTTATCCAGAGTGACATATTTTTGTCTACAGTTGTGGCCAAAAGTTTTGAGAATGACACAAATATTAGTTTTCACAAAGTTTGCTGCTAAACTGCTTTTAGATCTTTGTTTCAGTTGTTTCTGTGATGTACTGAAATATAATTACAAGCACTTCATACGTGTCAAAGGCTTTTATCGACAATTACATGACATTTATGCAGAGAGTCAGTATTTGCAGTGTTGGCGCTTCTTTTTCAGGACCTCTGCAATTCGACTGGGCTGCTCTCAATCAACTTCTGGGCCAAATCCTGACTGATAGCAACCCATTCTTTCATAATCACTTCTTGAAGTTTGTCAGAATTAGTGGGTTTTTGTTTGTCCACTCGCCTCTTGAGGATTGACCACAAGTTCTCAATGGGATTAAGATCTGGGAAGTTTCCAGGCCATGGACCCAAAATTTCAACATTTTGGTCCTCGAGCCACTTAGTTATCACTTTTGCCTTATGGCACGCTGCTCCATCGTGCTGGAAAATGCATTGTTCTTCACCAAACTGTTGCTGGATTGTTGGAAGAAGTTGCTGTTGGAGGGTGTTTTGGTACCGTTCTTTATTCATGGCTGTGTTTTTGGGCAGAATTGTGAGTGAGCCCACTCCCTTGGATGAGAAGCAACCCCACACATGAATGGTCTCAGGATGCTTTACTGTTGGCATGACACAGGACTGATGGTAGCGTCACCTTTTCTTCTCCGGACAAGCCTTTTTCCAGATGCCCCAAACAATCGGAAAGAGGCTTCATCTGAGAATATGACTTTGCCCCAGTCCTCAGCAGTCCATTCGCCATACTTTTTGCAGAAGGTCAATCTGTCCCTGATGTTTTTTTGGAGAGAAGTGGCTTCTTTGCTGCCCTTCTTGACACCAGGCCATCTTCCAAAAGTCTTCGCCTCACTGTGCGTGCAGATGCGCTCACACCTGCCTGCTGCCATTCCTGAGCAGCTCTGCACTGGTGGCACTCCGATCCCGCAGCTGAATCCTCTTTAGGAGACGATCCTGGCGCTTGCTGGACTTTCTTGGATGCCCTGAAGCCTTCTTAACAAGAATTGAACCTCTTTCCCTGAAGTTCTTGATGATCCTATAAATTGTTGATTTAGGTGCAATCTTAGTAGCCACAATATCCTCAACTGTGAAGCCATTTTATGTAACGCAATGATGGGTGCACGTGTTTCTTTGCAGGTCACCATGGTTAACAATGAAAGAACAATGATTTCAAGCATCACCCTCCTTTTAACACGTCAAGTCTGTCATTCTAACCCAATCAGCCTGACATAATGATCTCCAGCCTTGTGCTCGTCAACATTCTCACCTGAGTTAACAAGACGATTACTGAAATGATCTCAGCAGCTCCTTTAATGACAGCAATGAAATGCAGTGGAAAGTTTTTTTTTTCTGGATTAAGTTAATCTTCATGGTAAAGAAGAACTATGCAATTCATCTGATCACTCTTCATAACATTCTGGAGTATATGCAAATTGCTGTTATAAAAACTTAAGCAGCAACTTTTCCAATATTTATGTAATTCTCAAAACTTTTGGCCACGACTGTAATTTTTTAAATTTAAGGGTTAAGGGCCTTGCTCCCATGCAGTAGTCCAATGCCTTAAGCTTTAAGCTAACCCTGATCCCAGTACCCAGGGGAAACCCACCCAGCACAGGACAACATGCAAGCTTCTCACACACTGACCAGAGACGGGAATCAAACCATCTGACCGTGACTGTTTCAGAACAAAGAAAAAGAATAAGTAATAAACTGTGAGAGCTCTCTCTTGCAAACAACACATGGTATTTTGACAGAAATACTAGAGAGGCGATACACAGACATCTACACACGTGCTACATTTTGGAATCAAGGCATCAGTTAAGAGAAAAGGATGGTGGTATGAGCTTCGGTGAAAACTGCTCAAATAATTTGCTCCTTTGGTAGAATTTTCCACATGCTTGCACTCAGTGGTAGAAGTACACTGTGGGGGAAAAAAGAAGTGTTTTAAAACTGAGATGTTTTAAATCCCAGAACAACCACTTATTATTTGAACAAACCCCCAACTAGAAGGGCTGTACGTTTATATTGTCATGTTCCTCATTTGTGAATTACTGAATAAGAAGAAGCTCTTAGTAATTATACTATACTGGACAAGAGAAATGTTGCACTTATACATTTCTAACAAAATGTATTTCTTTCAATTGAATAACTCTGTGTCCATCAGCACCAGGACTTTGGAAGGTTCTAGTGATCATGGAAATTCTGAGATTGACATGGAAAAGTTGGTGTGATCAATATCAACATGTACTCTATACAAAGTCAATATCAGTCCCAGTTTGACTTGAACGACCCTTGTACATTCCAATTAGCTTTATTATTATTATTACTATTATTATTATTTGTAGTCTACTTACCGATAGCAACACAAATCAGGAGGACCACAATAACTCCCATGATGATCATCATCTAGGAAAAAGGTGAAAATTGATTTGCAGTGCACACACACATACAGTCAAACTTATACAGTAATTTGCTGTTCAATTCCATTTATAAAAAAAAGAAAGAAAAAAAAAGAAAGATACACAAAATACAGAAAAATGGAATTTAAAATTTCAGTATAGCCATTATTAATATTACAGGATGATTCACTTGACAGAGGCCCCGAATATTCTATAATAATAGTTACACTCGTTATGATGAAGCATGATTAATCGATTGCATTAAGTGAGATGCTAGAAGTGATTTTCTTCCAGACACATTTCGACTCGGCGCTCCATGTTCCTGTACGTACCAGAACCAGTCCGACTCAGGGACATTGCAGCATGTTATACAATATATAGCATATACAATATGTTGTTTCGTTCAGATTGCTTCGTCATAGCGAGAGTCATTACAGAATATCAGGGCCTCTTTCAAGTGATTCACCCTGTATTATATCTTCCAAATCTGATATCAACTGTAATATTCCCAAACTGCATATCCACCAGTGCCTTATGGACAACAGTTCGTACTCCTTGATTGATTGCGCAGAAATTACAATTTAATTCTCATTAATCTCAAGGAATAATGCCTATTTGTTTGTTTTTTTATTTCAACCAGCTACTAATGATCATAATTATCGCTCTCTTTAAATGTAGCCAGTTTATCATGCCCACAACATAGCGTTTAATATTTAGCTCCTAAGCTTTGGAATAGCCTTCCTAGCAGTGTTTGGGGCTCAGACACAGGCTTCCAGTTTAAAAGCAGACTTAAGACACATCTCTTCAGCCTGGCATACACATAATGCATCCCATAACCTCATATTCCAGTACATTTAATTGCACACTCTCATCTACTGCTGCTAATAAAATGAACAGCAATTACACTAATTCCTTTCCACCTGTTCTTTCTTTTTCTACCCATCCAGAGGAACCTGGAGATCTGTGCCAGCTCCAGCTGGATTCTGCTTTATGATGGTTTGGATCTACACACGGTGCTCCGGAGCTCCAATCCAGCAATCCAGACCCCCCCTCTGCCCTCTGCACCTGTCGGACTCATCGTGGTGCAATGCTGGTGCTGAACTGAACTGGACTCCATGTTAACTTAGACATCTTCTGTTATATTGAACTTCCATCTTCCTGACACACAGTATGTCAGCATGTACAAACATGGACAAAATTGTTGGTACCCTTCGGTCAATGAAAGGAAAACTCACAATGGTCACAGAAATAACTTTAATCTGACAAAAGTAATAATAAATAAGAATTCTATGAATGTTAACCAATGAAAGTCAGACATTGCTTTTCGACCATGCTTCAACAGAATTATTTTTAAAAAATAAACTCATGGAACAGGCCTGGACAAAAATGATGGTACCCCTAGAAAATACTGAAAATAATGTGACCAAAGGGACATGTTAATTCAAGGTGTGTCCACTAATTAGCATCACAGGTGTCTACAATCTTGTAATCAGTCAGTGGGTCTATATATAGGGCTCCAGGTAGTCACTGTGTTGTTTGGTGACATGGTATGTACCACACTCAACATGGACCATGGACAGTGGCAAGCTGTCGCCGTCGCCTTTGGCTTGCTCATCCGGGACAATCAGTTCACTATGCTCTATACATATTTTTCGTTTCTCCTACACATTTCCATAATCTTCTTCTTTTAATTGTGTGAAGCTGCTTTGAGACAATGACCATTGTTAAAAGTGTTATATAAATAAAATTGAATTGAACATACTGTAGATCAGGGGTCTCAAACTCAGTTCCTGGAGGGCCGCAGCCCTACAGAGTTTTGTTCCAACCCTGCTCCAACATACATACCATGTAGTTTTCAAATAAGCCTTAATGACTTGATTAGTTGGATCAGGTGTTTTTAATTATGGTTGGAACAAAACTCTGTAGGGCTGCGGCCCTCCAGGAACTGAGTTTGAGACCCCTGCTGTAGATAGTTCTTAATGAAAAGCTAAAAAACTACAGACTCTTAAGAAATTAAAAGAAAAACCATCATTGTGCCTTCTTAAGGCTTGGAAAAGAGAGAGTTAAACATCATGCTTCCTAAAGATTTTCCCCTCAGTTGTGGTTTTGATGATGAGCATTTTGGAGTCCAAAATTTCCTTGCGTGTTCAAGTCGTTTCAGATCAGTTGACTGTGTAGACCATGCCATATGAATTACAGCATAAAAATATTCAGTAAGCTCTTGTGGATGGGAACAAAATTCCACTCACATCAGGATAGTGATATTTCATCATCCGATTAAGTACATGAAAGGGGTTTACTTTGAGGAACAACCTCTAAGGGAACAAGTGATAGGAACTGTGCCATCAGTTTTCACTTTAATTTATCCTCCTTGGCCTTTACGTTCTTGTTATTCACTTGTAGGTAGCATTGGATGAAAGCATATAAAAAATTGTTAGTTACTGCATGATGCCATCCATCAGTGTTTAAATCCAGTGACATCACCCTGGCTTTTACTGAGGGACATGATTAAGTACGAGGTTGGTCTGCCTTTTTTGGGTAAAAATACACAGTAGAGTGAGAAGGTCTGAAGGAAAAAGAGAGCATCTATTAATTTACTTGAGGTTTGGATGAAGGCATATGAATTGAATGCACAGTGTGAGGTTTCTTGAGTTTAGTGGAATCACATGGCATCAGTGAAGTTTTCTAGTGAACTGACTTATTAGTACTAAATGTCAGGGGTAGCTCAGTGGGTAAGGCATTAGACTACGGTTTGGAAGGTCCCATGTTCAAACCCCAGCACCACAACAAGGCGCTTGCATTTCGTTCCTGCTAAACATAAAATCTCACACACAGTGCAATACATTGACATAAAATACCTTACAGTTTTTCCACCAGTACTTGTTTTTCAGCTTGGCAGCACTGCTCTCAAACATCTTAGCTCCACTGTGCAATGCATCAGCCCGGTCGTCCAGGTTCGACAGATTTTTGTCCCGGTCCATGATGGTGTCCAAATTTACACGCATGATATCCACAACCTAGAGGGGTCATTTAAGGAGAGCTCAGTAATTATGAAAAGGTTAATATATCCTAAAAAAATATGTATTAATATATAAAATTAAAAAACAAGAGGCTTTAAGAGGCTTTTCACTTACAGAGAGACATCCGTCCTTTTAGGAATGTCTGTAGACCAACTACAGGCCATCGGTGACCATTGTATTTATTCCCACTTTTACTACTACGGTAGGACCTCCAGTCAACATTCACACACGCATTTTGCAACTAGCAATTTGGTAACATCAATTAGCCTAATCTGCATGTTTTTGGACTGTGGGAGGAAACTGGAGCACCCAGAGGAAACCCACCAAGGACAGGGAGAACATGCAAATTCCATGCAAACAGACCCTGAGGAGGTAATCAAACTCAGATACTGAGCTAACCGACTTAACTAGTCACACTAAGACACTAAGTCCGTGTGCTACCATCACTCATTCCAAAAGGCCAGTCTACAATATGTGGCTTATAACTAGTAAACATGTGCTATACGACTGATGTGCCTACCTCATCCACTTGAGCCTGTGTGTGTTGGAGACGAAGGTTACTGCTGATGTTTTGGGGTTGGGCTGCTGGTCCTCCCTCCCTTCCTGGGGCTCCTGGGTCAGCTGTGACATCTTGATCTGGGGCAGACCTGTAGAGATGGGTGTTTGTGCCATCAAATGCCAAGATTTAACTGGTAATAATCTCAAGACTCTCAAATATATCCAAATAAATGCCCAGTATTTATTCAGAGTAGGGCTGTGCAAAATCCAATGCTTAAAAGGATAAATAGCGCGTCAGCTATGTATGTTTGCTGTCTTGATACTTCACAACCCTCATAAAGACACCTTTGGGTATTGTTATGATTATTAATGACCATGCATTTATTAAGATACCTTAATGAAAAAATAACACATTAGAAAAAAAGGAAACAGGAGAAAAGCAGCATTCTATAAACAATTCTGATCTGAGTAGTAGAAAAAGTTGCATACTTACATATCGACAGTAAGTTTCTGTGCGAGGCATATGTGTGTGTGTGTGTTTGTGTATGTGTGGTGAAAAGACAGAGAGAGAGAAAAGAAAAGAGAAGAATGATTTCTTAGTAGCCTAGAAATTAAGTCTAAACATAAAAAAACCAATATTCTGTAGCTAAATATATGAATGTTGACTGAGACATTACAAATAGACAGACATACAGACAGATAGACAGATAGATAGATAGATAGATAGATAGATAGATAGATAGATAGATAGATAGATAGATAGATAGATAGATAGATAGATAGATAGATAGATAGATAGATAGATAGATAATATTTACCGATAGAGCTGGCACACTACTTGGTCTGGATCTGACTGTGCTATTCTGTCTGAGACAGATCACGTCCAATTCCAATTACCCCCCACCTTTTTAGCTCCCCTCCTCTCAGTCAATTTTATGTAGACTGCCCAAGCACAGACACCACATGATGCCAGCCCACACAAACCTGTTTGTGTTTGGCGACGCCCACAAAATTCCATAAAAGGAAACACTAACACAGTGGAAATGCCCGAAGCAAAAAACAAAGCCTTTCTCAAAGGTAGAAGTGAAACATACCCTCACCATCCACATGCAGTTATCTAACCAGCCCATGATGTGGTAACAATGCAATGCAAAAAATAATAATAATGCAGATACCAGTCATGTGGCATGGTTGTTTGTGTCAGATGGACTGGTATTTCAACTAATGATGTCCTGAGCAATCTGGAGAGTTGGTCTAAAATGGTGCTAATAACAAAAAACATTGAATGAGTCACAATTAAATAGTGAATTCGGTTGAAAATGTGCAAGTGCTCACCCAAACTGGGTAGTCTATTTAAAATAAATAAATAAATAATAATAAAAAACATATACCGATCAGCCATAACATTGCAATGGAAAGCATTATGGGCATGACTCCACAAGGCCTCTGAGCGTGTGCTGTGTTGTCTACAACCAGGACGAAAGGAGCAGATGTTTTGGGTGCTGTGGCTTGTGGGGTGGAACCTTCATGGATCTGACTTGTTTGTCTGGTGTATCCTATGGGTGCCCAATCAGGCTGGGTAGTTTGGAGGCTGGATGAACAACCTTTAACTCCTTGCCTGCTGGGTCCAGTGTGAAAGGACACTGAGATGCACTGGATGTTCTGGTGCCTTTCTTTCATGCCCAATGTTGAGTTTTTTTTCGGTTGTTCTGCATTGTTTTGTTTTTTTTGTCTTGTTTTTGGTGGAATTGGACTGGCTTTTTGTCCGCATGGGCATGGGTGTGACATGCGTGTCTATGATCTTGTCACCAGTTTGCAATTGTCGAGATGGTGATCAAGATTATTCACTTCACCTGTCAGTGGTCCTTATGTTATGGTTGATCGGTGTATAACCTGATCATTATTCAGTCTTCAACTGTCCAATGATTGCCCATTAGATAACTGTATGAATGATGGGTGGATCTCCTGAATGATATAGAACAATGCGCAAAATAAATGTGAAATAAATTGAGCAAAAATGGTTTAACATGTAAACAGAGATAAATCACATACTGTAAATCTACTGTAGTCCGGTGATCATGGATGGCAAGTACATCTGACAGGTTGTTTTTTCTTTTAAAGCAAATTACCAATGTCCCCTTCTCTATGTCACAGGAAGCCCAAGAATGAAACACAAGAGACTGCAGTGACTCAGTACAGCCTTTATTAAGTTGTTGCGCAGCATTAAAGAAAAAGAATGCTTTGGAGAGCAGACCTGACTCAAAAGCTGAGTCATTGCACTCCTTCCTCCTTTTGTACAGCAGCACTTTTAATTAAATGACTAGATGTGTTTGTTGTAATTTAAGGAATTATGCTTATCTGCTCACTTTTGCTTCACCATTAATATTTATTTAGCTAATGCCTAGTATACAAAAAGGTTATTCAATAAATTTGTGTGCAATCAAAATGTATACACGATTTAAACTACACAAGGTCACCCGTACATACAACTGCAGTACCATATTGTGCCATGAAAAAGTATTTGCCCTGAGTAAATACAAAATGCAGTTTTATAATTTCAATTCAATTTCAATTAAATTTTATTTGTCTGGCGCTTTTAACAACTGACATTGTCGCAAAGCAGCTTTACACAATCAATAGAAGTAAGTCTGTATGAAATGTGAATGTGTAAGAATCAAAATAATTGTCCCATTTTCATTTTATTTCCATACTGTTCCAACGTTTTTGGATTTGAGGTTGTATTTTAACTACAATCAATGTTACATTTTTTTGAATGTGCTCATATTATCTTGTTATAGTATATATATCTTAATGTTAGTATTAAATCTAGGGTATGATGAGCTTATTGAGTGGGACCTGCTATTTATTCCTGCTGAGTGTCATGCGCACTATCACCGTGGCCGGCACTTGGACCTGGAAGTAGTACGGTAGAGATTCAGGAAGCATAAAAGGAGACAAGATGATGACGCTTCACATTGCTCAGTCATTGACCCACTGGCTAGCCAGTCACCCGTCGCAGTGGCTGCTGCACCGCCACCCCCTGTCCATCTGATGTTTATTTGGCTTTACCGGATAAATGGGACAGCACAAATGGGAAGTGTAGTGTTTTTCTAACCACGCTGGATCTTGTGTTTGAGTTTAATTCCACCAGATACTCCACAGACCGACTGCGCATTGCCCTTCTTGTCTCGTTGCTATCCGGTCAGGCAGCTGAGAGGGCCATGGCGGTTCTTCGCGGTTCTATGACTGGGACTGGTTCTAGGGAGTTCGAGGCCCCCGAGGTTGACACCAACGCCATCCCCGACGCTTATCGGCTGAAATATTCAACCACTCCCTTTTCCTTGCTGGCCCTGGACGCACATTGCCATCAACTTCATCACGGGCCTGCCGGTCTCCGAGAGAAAAAACACCATCATGACCATTGGTTCTCCAAAGCCGTGCACCTGGTGGCCCTCACTGGACTCCCATCAGCTAAGAAAACAGCTGAGCTGATACTAGAACACATTGTCCGCCTGCATGGGTTCCCAAAGGACATTGTCTCAGACAGGGGGCCCCAGTTCACTGCGTGGTTCTGAAAGGCCTTCTGCCATTTGATCGATTCCACCTGGAGTCTATCATCCGGTTACCATTCACAGACGGTTAGATGTAATGGACCAACCAACAACTGGAGCGCTACCTGAGATGCTTCATGGCCGATTGCCAGCACTCCTGGACCTGCTACGTCATTTGGGCTGAACGGTCATACAATCTTCATGTATCCTCCGCCACCAATTTAAGCCCATTTGAGGTATGCCACGGTTTCCAGCCTCCAATGTTCGAACGTCAAGAACCGGAGGTTGAGGTATTGTTGGCCCAACAGTTGGTCCGCGGGTGTCGACAGCTGTGGGACCAAGCAAACGCAGCCATTCAATGCGCCAACTCAACATGCTGCACCACTCAACATCACTGTCGACACCCTCTGGGATGATTGTACAATGTAGATGACAAAGTATGGCTGTCTACAAAAAATCTACACCTCCATACAGAATCCAGAAAATTATCACCCATGTTCATCGGTCCTTATCGCATCACCCTCCGAATCAACCCTGTCACCTACCGGCTCCAGCTGCCTGCGGTGCTCTGGATCCATCCGGTATTCCACAACTCCCAACTCAAACCCTTCATCACTTCAACTATACTAACCTCCTCCTCCCCGAATCATTGAGGGTTTTCTTGCCTACACTGTATGGCAGATCCTCGATTCATGTCCCCAGGGCAGAGGTATTCAGTATCTAGTCGATTGGGAGGGTTACGGCCCAGAGGAGCGGTCTTGGATTCCGGCCTGATTCATCCTCGACTCCGAACACATTCGGGACTACTGTCGTCAGGTATCCTCCACCCGAGGGGAGTCAGTCCTGGACAAGGGGGTACTGTCATCCGCACTCTCACCGCGGTTCAGGAAGCATATAAGGACACAAGATGGTGCTTCACATCGCTCAGTCATTGAGTCTGCCCATGCCCCTACCGATGCTTCGTCTTTGTTTAAGTGAGTACTCACCTACTTGGGTCTTCTTCATGATAGAGTGTGTGTTGCTAGAATGTGGGTTTATTTGTGTAAACTCTTGCTCTCTGCGTGAGAGAGTTCTAAAAATAACTCGCATGGTTATCCTGCCTTTTCTCGCTATTTCCGCGTTTGGGTTTACCGTCCAGGCTACAATGGCTAACTGCTAAGTCTTCTGGTTCGTCTCCGGTTGCCCGTGACACTGAGCCCAGAACAGACATAACCTGCTGTTCTCAGAGGGTTTCTAATTCACTCTATACATCATCTACCGCTTAATTCTGTATACAGGATAGCACGGGGCCTGCAGCCTATCCCAGAAGGCGGGGTACACTCTGGACAGGGTGCCAGTCCATCATAGGGCACACACACTCACACGCTCACTCACACACTATGGCCAATTTGTAAACACCAATTAACTTAATCTCCATGTCTCTGCACTGTGGGAGGAAACCGGAGTACCTGGAGGAAACCCACCAAGCCCACCTTGGAGGTGCAAGGCAACAATGCTAATCACTAAGCCACTGTGCCTCCTATCTGGATTCTACAAATAAAAAATCTCCAACAATTAATGTTTTATCTAAAGAACCAACCAGGTTTGTGAGGAAATTAAGATTCAGATTCAAGAGATTCAGAGTACAGCCCTGTGAGGGGGGGGGGGGAGATGGGCTGTATAAATAGTTAAAAACAATAGGGCAGGGGTAGTTCAGTGGTCAAAAATGTTTACTGTAAGGGTGTCTTCCAAATAGTAATTAATATAAAAGTGCAAAACTGACAGTTTGTTGAAATAGAAATGTCTGGTTATTCATTGCTGTTTAGATTTGTGGTTAAAACACTGCGTAGGAGCCAGAGCACAAATATAGTTTCAAGATTTGTTTATTACCACACCACAGTGTTGGTGTAAGTGCGTTCGGTACAGCTGAACAATCAACGATAGATAGTACATAATAAACTAAACAATGTACAGGACATAAAATCAGGTTAACATCAGCGTAGAATATGGTCTGAACTCTTAATTAATACTGAGGCAGTGCAAGTTTCACTGAGGAGTAAATGTGCAAAGTTGCAGTAGTATAGATGGACTGAAACCAGGAGCAGCAGTAGTGATGGGAGTTGATGTGTAACAGCAATGACTTTAAAGTTATACCATCAGAATTACAAGTGCAGATATACTGTAACAGTGCAGTTAGAAATATTATGGTAATATAGAGACAGGTTTTTTTTTTTTTTTTTTACCAGCATCTAAAGGGCAAGAAGAAGGAAGTAAACTCTTTAAAAAGTATCAAGAGTCTATATGGAGAATATGAGAAACTCAGCAAACCAACATACATATTATTGAATTAAATAACTTTTTTTATTTATTAAGATTGTCTTTGAATCATATAATCTCAAAGAAATTTTACTTCACAAACTATGAATTTTATCAGTTAAACTAAACTAAAGGAAATTCCCTAACATGATGCTTCTGCATTCATCCATACAGCGCCTTGCAAAAGTATTCATACCCCATAAACTTCTCCACATTTTGTCATGTTACGACCACAAACATGAATGTATTTTATTGGGATTTTATTTTA
The DNA here is from genome assembly GCA_003987875.1 of Clarias batrachus. Classification (NCBI taxonomy): domain Eukaryota; kingdom Metazoa; phylum Chordata; class Actinopteri; order Siluriformes; family Clariidae; genus Clarias; species Clarias batrachus. The sequence goes on along the minus strand of QMIH01001504.1, from coordinate 19,663 downwards.
TGATAGACCAACAAAAAGTGACTGTTGTGACTCATTGTGAAGTGGAAAGAAAATAGAACTGTAAATGGGACTTCTTGTGGCTTTCGTTTTTGTGGAGTCGATGACTAATAGTTGACCTGTGGACAGATTCTCCCACCTGAGATGTGGATCTCTGCAGCTCCTCCAGAGTTAACATGGGCCTCTGGGGTGATTAAGGCATCATTAATGCTCTCCTTGCCCGTCCTGTCCGTTTAGGTGGATGGCCATATCTTGGTAGGTTTTTGGTTGCGCCATACTTTTCAAATGATGGATTGAACAGTGCTCTGAGAATTCTGGTGTGTTCCTTGGACTTCATGATTATGTTTGTTCACTAATGTTCTCTAACAAACCTCTGAGGGCTTCACAGAACAGCTGTATTTACACTGAGATTAAATTACACTCAGGTGGACTCTATTTACTAATTAGGTGACTTCTGAAGGCTGTTCCACTGATCTTTAGTTGGAATACAAATGCATGATTTTTATTCGTGACACTTCATAATTATGTGCCACCTTGTGTTGGTCTATCACATAAAATTCCAATAGAATACATTTATGTTTGTGGTTATAAGGTGACAAAATGTGGAAAAGTTCATGGGGTATGAATACTATACTTTGGCATGGCATTGTATCAAAATGTCTATTAGACAACAAGATAACAAAGATTTATTACAACATTGGTGAGGTTTCTCAATTCATCATTAGTTATTTTACTCAGCATCTGTTCAATAAAAAAGAAAAAGACTTTTGAAATTATATTTAAAGTCCAGTTATCATAATTTATTGTAATGAGATATAATCAGTTTACTCTTGCTCATGCTTGGGCCATATGCCTGATAGTTTTAGCATGTCATTTTAAAAAACATACAGTACTGTGCAAAAGTTTGAGCACCCTATTTTTTTCATATTAAATTAAATCAAATTAAATAATGTAGAGTAAATACAAAATGGCAAGAAATTTTTTACTGTGACAGGTTACAAAGTGCTTTAAAGATTTTTAAAACTGGTTGTTTATGTAACAACCTCAGCAGCAACCCGTCTTGTTTTGTTTCAGCCACTCAGCATTCAGTGGTGGTCAGCGTCAGGGTAAGAAGGGTAGCGCATGAAGCGATGCACCCATCATGCATAGTGTCCACTGTGCAAACCTCTGGAGACAGTGTTATGATCAGTGGTTGCTTCAGTTGCTCAGGTCGAGACTCAGCAATGCTATGTGGCAATAAAATGAAGTCAGCTGATGACCTGAATGTACTGAATGACCAGGGTATCACATCTATGGAGTTTTTTTTTTCCCCGGATGGCACAGGAATATTCCAGGACTCTCAATTTATGAATGTGTAAAGAGCATTGAGGAAATGAGAAATCAATTTAACACATATATTCACCACCACACTCTGCACCATAATCAAAGATAATGGCAGTCATTGAAATCTTGTAGTGTAGTTGTTATGGGGGCAGTGTAATACCCCTGGTAAAGTTAAACAGTGCCTAGTTTTCTTTAGAAAAAATCCAAAGTGAGAACACGGCAGTTGCACTCAGAGCAGTTGCACACCAAAACATGTAAACCGAGACTAAACAAATCGACCCAAGAGACAAGAACTGAAAGCTGATAAAGTCTACAATGTGCTCTGGATTTCTGGACCAAAGGACAAGAAAACAAATAATAGATGCTGGTTATTCTTCACTATATTTTATCATACAATATTTTGAAATAGTTATTTACATTATTATTGTTTTTATTTATGTATTTATTTATTATTATTATTATTATTTTTTTGCAGTTAAGTCAATGTCGGCTTTAGTTAGTTTCGAATGCTATGCTAATGCTATAACTATTACTCCCAATTGTCTCTAAATTAGTTATAGCTTTGATATCTATATCTAACCCTATATTTATATCTTTGTGTCTACAGGAAAGAAGAAAGTTTTCACTTGCTTCCTACTGAGAAACATCCAGCTGAATTAATCTTTTTTTTATTCATGGGCAGCGTACCACCCCGGAAGTGCTATCCCCCCACTAACCTCGTCTCCTGTGATTGATTATTGTTGATAGTGTTTGATATCAATCTATGATTGATAGTGGAGCGAGACTGCCATCCATTCCCCCCGAAGAGCATTACCACTTTTGCTCTCTTGGACTTCTGACTCCCGTCACCATCCGATCCATATACATCTTGGTACAGGTTATATGCCAAATGCCGTTCCTAGCGTAAACCTCTCGTCCTATCCGGCCCTGGGAGTGGCACCCAGAATGCCCTGCATCCACTGATCTTAGACTTAGATACCTTATGTGCTGTGAGTCTGGCATAAAATTAACAACATTCTGTACAAATACTTGTGAAAGCAGGAAATCTGCCAGCAGAAAAGCAATAAGATCAAATTTGATCGCTTCTTTAAGTGCAATTGCAAAAACCATGTTTGATTATAGAACAAATCTAAGTGTTCTAACCACTTAATCTATACCACACTTTGGAATGTTACAACCTAGAACTGAAATGTACAGACAGAAATGTATTGGAATTATACTCTGACCACTCTCAACCTTATGATGACTTGAAAATGAAATGAATAAAACATATAGTATGCTGAAAAACGGGGATGACTTTGACAAGTGACAAACCCAAATGGCCAGATGTTTTAGTCAGAGCATCTCTAAAATGTCAGATCTCATCCTGTACTCCTGGTGAGATCAGCCGTGAGCATCGACCACAAGTAGCCCAAGAAGCGAACAAACCACAAGCTAGCAACCAGGTTTCAGGAGCTCATGACATTCTCTCTGTATTTCTTTGGCAGTGGCCTCTTTCAGCAGGATCAGGTGGCCACATTGCACACAATGTTCAGGAATGGTTTGATGAGGAACGTGATGTTCCTTGATGTGTCAAGGTGTTGAAGAAGAATTCAGCTTCTGAATCTCAATCCGAGCATCTGCGGGATGTGCAGGACAAACAAGCCTGATCTTAAACTTGAAAACGTAAAGGATGTGCTGCTAAAGTCTACGGGGAGCCTTCATGGGTCTTGCAGAGGTTATGACTCAGCGGGTCAGAGCTGTTGGTAACACACATAAGAGCAAAAGCATATTAGTCAGGTGGTGGTAATGTTAGGGCTGATAGGTACGTAAGTCTCATATAGTTAACAAAATTATTTTTGAAAAATGAAAGTGAGTAAGTATTCACCCCATTGCTCTAAAAAAAACCTGAACATAAAAAGTCACATACTGTATTTTGTGTTCAGTTGTTAGCCTGAAGACACCAACACAGTGTTGCAAATACAATTTCACAACAAGATTATTAATGACTTTTATTTTATCTATCCCAAAAGTCTTAGGGCATGAGGCGAGGTACATCTTGGACAGGGTGCCAATCCACACACACACACACACACACACACACGCGCGCGTGCTCTCACACACACACATGCTACGGGCAATTATTCAGTTCAATTCAATTCAGTTTTATTTGTATTGCATGCTTAACCTCAGAAAAGGTGTTTTGTTTTTGTGTTGCATGACGCATCACCTTAAACTTTATAAATTAAAGTTTTCAAATAAATCCTAAGTAAATAATTTATATGTAATAATAATGTCCACCACAAGAGGGCAGTATCTTTTCTAAAACTATGTTAGGTAAGTCTCAACCTTGGTTTTAAGCAGTGTTCTCAACCCTGGTCATGGAGGACTCCCTTTAATACACATTATAGTGATGCCTCTACTACTAATACGGCTTGGAAGACACATATGTTCTCCAATGTAGGTGAGCCACAGAAGGGTTGTTTAGATCATCACAGTTTAACTCATTAAGACATGCCTTCTTTCTCTCCTTCTCTCCTTCCTCTGCATCCTCCAAAGTCATAGAAATGGGAATGGAAGATTTTCTGGGAAAGAAAAAAATATATTGAAACAGACAAAAAAGAAAAAAAGAAAGAAAGAAAGAAAGAACTAGTTTTTAGCATGTACCTGTCTCCACTCTGTGTAATGAGCCTCCTGCACGTCTCCATCTGCACGTCCAAGCCCCTCTTCATACTGCACATCTCCATGTACTCATGCAGGTGCCTGTTCATGTCTGATTTCGCTGTGGCCAACTCCAGCTTTGGAAGCATAGCAAGAGGGTGTAGAGAACACACACACTTCAGGTGATAAAGAACATCACTGAATGATGAACCGTTGAACATTACTATGTACAATAGATACTGTAGTATAGATGAATTCAAACAAACAGACCCGAGTACATATAGGTTCACACCACATTCTAAAGTGAACCGGCACGTCTCACTGATCAACCAAACAAATCAGACTTCATGATCCAGTGTTCTCGAGAACGTTCCCGGGACCCTAATGTGAAAAATGTTCAGCACCATGGACGATTTAAACAGATCGTTTTCAGTGCAGGGACCTGAAACATGGTTGTTGGCTGAAGCAAATTAACATGAAAGTAAATAAATGCTGTTGTGATGAAGCTCTTGGGTCCTACACAGAGGTGGGTAGAGTAGACAAAAAATGTACTCTAGTAAGAGTAGCTGTATTTCAAAATAATATTACTCAAGCAGAAGTAAAAAGTAGTCATCCAAAATATTACTCAAATAAGAGCGAAAAAGTATTCGGTGAAAAGACTACTCGAGTACTGAGTAACTGTGTCCAATGTCCGATTTTTTTTATTTTTAGAAATGATGTAAGCAGTCAGACAAAATGATAAAATAATGTACAAATAAATGAAATAAATGTAATAAAATAAATTAATAAAACTAAATATCTTTGCAAAATAGCAAATTAAGGAATAAGAAACAGACATTTCCTAATCTCCCTTTTTTCACAATATAAATCTTTTGAAATAAATCCCTCCTGTAGGTAACATGTGTATGTATGAACAGTGTCGACTATTTCCTGTGTAAGATATTCAGTATATTCAGTCGCCCTGCAAATGACTCAGCAGAAAATAACATTAGAACATACAGTATGTACAAGAGTCTCATTTAACCATAAACTGAGTCCAGCAGAACAAATGTAAGAAAATTATATATATTTTAGCCTCTAGTTTATTTGCTAATTATATATGTCAAGATTGCAACATTAAATAAAACAGCTAAACTAACCGCTACATGTTTATTCACAGTCTATCACTGCTGAAGGTAACCCCGCCCCCTTCTGTGTGGTCATGTGACTCCATGTGGTTATTGTTATTGAGGCTGATTGGTCAAACAGAGTCATGTGATCATCTGATTGGTGAAATACAGTCACTTGCTGCTGCATTTCTCTGGCAAACACAAAGAATATCGAAAGTGTCTAATAAATGGTTAGAAAAGTAACGAGTCGAGTGGAGCCGAATGCAGCGGAGTAAGAGTAGCGTTTCTTCTTCACTGCTACTCAAGTAAAAGTAAAAAAGTATGGTGCGGTACTTATAAAACTACTTATAGAAGTTCATTTTTTGCCAAAAAGTTACATAAGTAAATGTAACAGAGTAAATGTAACAGAGTAAATGTAACTCGTTACTACCTCTGGTCTAACAAACACTTAAGTACTTCCTGAAAGAATGGACAACAGCAAAAAATTAAATGGCTTCACCAGTCAGTGGTGAACCCATGACATTTTCTTGACTTCTTTTGATTTCAACTAAATCAAAAAGCTTACAAAGCATGTATGAAATCTCACTGTCTTAAGCTATTGATCAGGAACATTAGCTGTACCATGGATGTCAGCCAAGACCATAATCATAATCAAGAAATGGAGAAAATGGGAATCAGAGTGACATTACCAAGGACAGGATGTTCCTCCAAAAACTGAGAAATAGATGCCAAGAAATCTAAAGCAATCTTAAAGAATCTACAGAAATATCTGCTCACTTTTTGACTCCGACTGAATATTTAAACTTGTTTAAACTGTGATACTATCTATGGTAACCAAGGGAGAACTTTTTGGAGAACTATTTTTTCTTAAAACTGCAAAAATGGATTTATCTCATTTTGCTGTCAAACCGTTCATATAAATCCAGAACCTAGAACACAGTGAAAGCGCTCACCTCAATCTGGTCTATGGTCTCTTGGTATTCCTTCTCACGAACCTTGAACATGGACTCTGTGTCCTTTATCACCTTCTCTATGGACTCATCCTGCTGTGGACGAAAAAAAGGAGACCAGAAATTAGCTCATCAAAGCTAATATAAATCACAGGTAGGCTGAAATTTTTTAGCTTAATATTTAAGATTATATGTCATTAATAGTATATCTAGACTTGAGTATTTCCTTTAAATTATAAATTGGTGTTTATCATAATGGTCCTATGCAACATAATATGGATAGAAAGTTTGCCTAGCGTTCCTTGTTCCATAGACTTGTTTACAAAGAAATCTCTCTGATAAGGCCGGTATTAAAACCCGCGTACCTCTCCATTAGAGTCCAACGCCCAGGTGCGTCGTGGGAAATCTCCCCAAAGCAATAATGTTTCTTCTGTTTCTTCCCATGCCAGACTATCACAGTCATCCTCAAACTCACAGTCATGTCTACAAAACACCCACATAAGCATTACCAGGCCATTAAGAGACCAGATCAATATTAAAAGGTCAGACTTGACTAGTGAGAGCCATAAATCCAATACAGAGAATTTTAAAATACAACTTGGAATGATTTTCCAAGGGAAAATGGTTGCATTGTGGTGCTGGATTAATGAAATTAAGCAGAACACAACTTCATATCATATTTACTGTTCTGGAGACCCTCATGTGCTTAATGTGTTTGTGAAATGGCATGAAAGTGTAACTTGAATCCATATACCGATGCATTCACTTGGGGAAACACCAGACAAGGGGTGTGTCAAGTGGCTTTAAAGCTTTTTGAGTTTTGAGACTCTACATCTTCTACCGGGTCTAACAAACAAACTGAAAACAGTCAATGCAAACTAGATAAATAATGCAGACTTTAAATGATGATTCTGTCCATGGTGCTGTACAGTAAGTCTCCTGGGATAGGCTCCAAGCCCCTTGTGACCCTGCATACAAGATAAAGCCGAACAGACCAATTAAATTATAATTTAATTAACACTCATCTTTACTCTGTCTGGCGGCACGGTGGCATAGTGGTTAACACCACTATGCACCTCCAGGGTCCGGGTTCAATTCCCACATTAGGTCTGTGTGCATGGAGTTTCCTCCACAGTCCAAAGACAGGAAGATTAGACTAATTAGTGTTCCCAAACTGCTCGCAGTGTATGTATGTGTGTGTGCCTTGTGATAGATTGCCACCCCGTCCAGGGTGTACCCTGCCTTATGCCCTAAGTCTCCAGGGATATGTTCCAAGCCCCCCGTGACCCTGTATACAGGATTAAATGGTATAGATGATGAGTGAGTGAGTAAAGATCATTCATTAAAATCTCTAAAACATAGCATGCACAATTTCACCTACAGCACGTAATGTAATAACAGATATTTGAATATACCCATTAACACAATGGACATAGATCAGTTTGTCAGTGACTGTGTAGCCCCCACTGTGTAGACACTGAGCCCTCGTATGCAGCAATGAGAAGTTGTTCTCAAACACTTACAGCTGGTTGAGCATCCTCTGCATTTCCTCGTTGACCGGATTGGTTAGTGAGCCACACAGCTCCGCATCTTTGTTCTTTCCCTCGTCATTCTCAGAAATGCTGACCGAATCTTCATTGGAATTGGCTTTATTGGTTTGCAAAGCCTGCTTGCAATTGCGGGTTAGTGTTGATGGAGGAGTAGCCACCTGCTAATGTAAGAATGGGATTTTAATGGGATGTGAAAAACAAAACAAAATCATTTAGAACCAATTTAAGGTAAGAATTCCAATGCTGGTAGGGCTATATACCCTCCCAAAAAAAGAAAAATTGCCTGTTGTAAACCTGTGTTGCTGAGATATATCCGATATCATATCATTCATTCTCAAAAAGATATATGGAGTCTTATCTCAGGAACACAGGTTTACAACAGGCAAATTTTCTTTTTTTTGTATATATATACTTTTTCTCTAAAAAAACAGCACATAAGCTTATATAATCTTTTTTAAATATGCTAAATCTGTAAAAGTAAATGAATGAATACTGTCCCAGGTGACGAGGCAGGGCACACACACTACAGGTAATTTGGGAACGCCAATTCACAGGTCTTTGGACTTCTGGAACCTCCAAACTCCATGCACACAGAGATGGGAATTGAACCAGGACCCTGGAGGTGCAAGTGCTAACCACTACACCACCGTGCTGCCAATAAATAAGTAAAGAAAAATAAATTCTCATTTGACTGCAAAATGAGATAAATCCATTATGTCTGTTTTGAAGGAAAATTATTAATATACAATACTAATAGAGAATATTTTATGTATTGTTTTTTGGAGCCACAGTGGTGTTAAAAAGTCACAAATGTCAAAATATTATGTTAAACTTGTTTTGGTTACATCAGTTATATCAGAATTTTATATGATTTTGCAAAATGCTTTAAATCCACCTCCAACAGTTTTACAGTGTTTCTGACCATGTAAGTATCAATAAAATGTTTGTTGAGGTTTAACATATATATAAATCTAAAAAAATAAACTCATGCTTTGATTGTGCTTTTGTTGAGAGCCACTTGCAGCAAACGAAAACAGCTGAAGATCATGACAGGCATCACATGTGCATCTCGTGTCTCTTGCACAGAAAACATTGTAATCTCTTCACAATGACATGTGACCTGTGTCACGGCTCCAGCAAAACCAGTGCCATAGTTCAAAACGTCTAAAAGAAGGTTCGTTTTTTAGAAATTGTTCGGGTATTCCTGTATAGTGTATATGCTTGATCTTCCATAAATACTGTATAAGAGAAATCATCATTGATCAAAACATGCCAAGTATTTTTTTTTTTAATTTGTAAAAAAAAAAATTGATTTTCTGGGACATTTATGCAAAAAAAAAATTACTGTAATCAATAAGCAAGATGGTATTATTATTATTATTATTATTATTATCTATCCTGGGATAGGCTCCTGGCTCCCCGTGACCCTACAGGATAAAATAGTACAGACGACGAGACACTACTGTTAATCTAATCCACTACTGTACAACCCAACCCTAACCATAATACATTTATTGCAAAGTAAAATAGCACCATGGAGAGAGCGAGAGCGAGAGATGCATAAGTATCTACTTAGTGTACTGTAAAAATCATATCCTGTTAGAGACTGATGTTGATTTGTATTTTTTTTTTTTCACATTCTGTGTTACACCGATACCTGGAACATCTGAGTCATGTCCTCACAGTTCCGTTGCTGGGCGACATCGCACAGGCGTGCCGTGATGTCAATCCGTCTGCATATATCCATGTCCACCTTCATGGCCTTCTCCTGGATCTTACTGTCCAACTCTGAGAGGTCCTGAATAGAGTGAAAAATGGAGGGGGGTTACAAAGAGTATCCTATATGATTTAAATTGAAATTAATCTCACAGAAAACTGTCAATTATAGCAGTTGTCATTTTATTATTATTATTTTTCATTGGACAGTTGACTTACGTTACTCATGAGGCCTTTAAAGATGATGAGCTCGGCCTTCAGCTCCTTCACTCGGAGAGCAAGCTTATCCTGACACATCTCGCTCATGTACAGATCCTAGACACATGCATTTAAAGCAAATAAAAATATTCAATATGACAATAGACATTCGGTTTTATAGACATTTGCAGTATGTATGAACAACTTAAATTTTTTACAAAATTTTCCTGCTGTTTTTCCTTTGGTCCATTTTTTATAGGCTTAAGCTAGCAAATCAGATTCCCCCTTATTGTGACCTCCGATACCAATTCACCTCCCCCTCAGCTCCGACCTGATAAATGATCGGCCCAATGTTTTATAAGTTCCCAAACATAGACAGTTCTGCTTCCTGCCTTCTGACTGGCCGTGAAAATCCACTTCCGCAAGGGGCGTTCAGGGCCAGTTCATTTAAAACTATTCATCCTCAGCAGCTCATCCAGGATGAGCTTCAACCTTGACCACGTCTCCGCTTCCTGTAGCTGCAAAACCAAATTCAAAACCCTGATGCTCGCCTACAGAGCTAAAAGCGGCCCAGCACACACTTACCTCTCAACTCTAATCACACCTAGCACCTTCCTCCAGCACTGCTTGGCTGGTGCCACCATCTCACAGAGATCGATGAAGACATGCATCTACTGTAGACTCTTTTCTGTAGGTGGTGGAATGAACTTCCTCTAGATGTCCGTACAGCTGAGTCTCTGGCAAACTTTAAATCTTTTTCTTCAGGACTTTGGTTAATGCCCGCCCCCCGCCCCCAAATAAATGAAATAATTAATTAATAAATGAAAACCATCCCAACCGTGTTTGACTGATACTTAGTTAGTAACCTGGTAACCCAGCGGATCTAGATAAAAACTTAAGCACTTTTTTTAAGTCGCTCTGGATAAGAGACTTTTAATAGTAATTAACTTAAAAAAAAAACAAAAAAACAACAACAAAAAGAAATTGATATTGAAGGTGTGTTTATTTATTCGGGATTAATATGGTGAGTCCGAGGCCAAAACTGATGTGACATTTTACCTCTTCAAGGTCTGCGATCTTCTCCTGTAGGTCCACTCTTACTGAGTACTCTTCCTCCCACCTGTCATGAAGGAAGTAAGATTATAAATATACACCAATGTATAATAAAGAACTGTGATTGTGCTTTGTGTGTAGTCTATTATCTGTGTGCTTCTTGAAGTAGTTCTTACACATACTCATAATGTGAACATTAGTTTAATGGAATTTCTTAACATATTATTTACCAAAAGCCATTAATTACACAGTCTTATGTGTAAGCTTCTCTGGGGCTTCTCCACACCATAACTCTCCCGGATGTTGGACAGACGGTGAAGGTGGACTCATCAGAGAACAATACATGTTTCACATTGTCCACAGCCCAAGATTTTCACTGTGGCACCAATGAAACCGACGTTTGGCATTGGCACGAGTGATGAAAGGTTTGGTTATAGCAGCCCGGCCATGTACACTGACCCTGAGGAGCTCCCGAACAGTTTTGGTGAAACAGGAGAGTTGAGGTGCACATTTAATTCTGCAGTCAGTTAGGCACTTCTTCTTGGTGGTATGCTGATGTTACCCTGGATACCGTGGCTTGCTGTCTTGGTCACAGATGCGCCAGCGAGACGTGCAACAACAATTTGTCCTCATTTGAACTCTGATATGTCACCCCTAATGTTGTGTGCATTGCAATATTTTAAGCAAAACTGTGCTATTACTCTGCTAATTAAACCTTCACACTCTGCTCTTACTGGTGGAATGAGCAATCAATGAAGATTGGCCACCAGGCTGCTCAAATTTACCCAGGAAACCTCCAACACTTAATTGGCCAGTGTTTCAGTTTCATTGTCCAACCCCTGTAGAGAGAGAGAGAGAATGAGTGATGCAGTTTAGTTCATACAGGGTTCCCTGTTGAGTCCGAATTCCTCGCAAGGTTTCTTCCTACTGCCATCTTAGGGAGTTTTTTCTTGCCATTGTCGCCCTCGAGTTGCTCATCAGGGACTGTCTGACTATTTCGATTCATACACATTCACATTTCATACAAACCTAAATAATTCTTTTGATTGTGTAAAGCAGCTTTGTGACAATGACAACTGTTAAAAGGGCTATACAAATAAAACTGAATTGAATTGAATTGAACATGGCACCTTTCCAAGTATGTCCCAAGCAAGGACGGTTGCTTTCAGTTTGGTATTTAAAGCAGCCATTGCCAAGAGGAATCATAAATGAAGGTTACAGTATATGAGGTTTAACGTCTGTTTATTTAATATTTGGCTTCTTTTACATGTTTTTTTCTAATTGTTTCGATTGTTTTCTATATTCAAAAATATAATTATAGGGTTGGAAATTGGTAACATTGGTAATATTTTGGGAGGCTGGACCGGATTATCTTAAATACTCACTCACTCATCATCTATACCGCTTAATCCTGTATTCAGGGTGACGGGGGCCTGGAGCCTATCCCAGGAGACTTAGGGGACGAGGTGGGGTATGTCCTGGACAGACAGATTATCTGCATTTACATAATTTTTTTATGGGAAAATGCGCCTGAAGAACTTGCTTACGAAACAGATTTAATTGTTATGCGGACCAATTGGTATGCCGAAGTACCACAGTATTTAAACTACTAGGCACATTTAAAAAAAATAATGTTAATTACTTACACTGATCAGCCATAAGACTGAACTGAAATTAACCTTGTACTGCTGTGAATGTATAAAAGTCAACTGGTGACAGGATGATCGTTCGCACCCAAGACCCATTTACGCCAGTGGGGATCAATGGCTAGCCTGTCTTGCCTGTCTAATCCCATAGAAAAAAATATGTAGCACAAACTGCTTTAAAAAGTCAATGCTGGCCATGATAGAAAGGTATCAGAACACTCAATGCATCACAATCTGCCACGTACAGGGCTTAGCAGGAAAAGAGTTCGAGTTTGTTGTTGACTCAAACGAGAGCGATTCATAAAATGCCCATCCCAACAATTTACAGCATCCAAATGAGCCGCTACTTCCTGGTGAACTTCCTAAGTTCCTGGTGCCAGAGACCACGTCGTACCCCCAGACGTCTTCCGGAGTCATGCCCAGTGGAGCCAGAGCTGCCCAATAGTGTTCACACTAATGGCATGTTCTCCCTGTGTCTGGTGGGTTTCCTCCGGGTACTTCGGTTTCCTTCCAAAGAGATACAGTTGAAGCTAACTGGGATTCCCACATTGCCTGTAGTGTGTGAACGACAATCAGCCGTCAAGCTGGAAACCCGTCCCCTTAAGTAACATGCCAAAGAAACGACAGATATATCCCCAGCGTGGGGTGGATAAGCTGCCCGATGTGCTGGATGGAAGATGGACAGACCAAAAATAAATTAATAATTACTAATAATTAAATATCGCAGTTTAAATCTCAATCACAATGTGATTTGTTAGCTTGAATCATGCAATTTTTTTTTTACAATATTGTAAATGTAAAAGTAATTTAGTCTGACCTAAACATAGTTCTGATTGGCTCAAAAGAGCAAAGGAATAATTAGATTCTATGTATAAATAAACATACTGTAAGTTAGGCATAAGCAGAACGTTCATTAAATCTACTGCAGGCAATAACTTTGACAGATATTTAGACTGGATTATTTAAGATTTGGGATTATTTTTAGCACAGGTTTTAAATTAAATGCATGGAGTTAGACATTTAGATCATCTGCATTGCATGATGAACATTTGTGTAAATGTGGATATATATACAGTACATGACTCAAGTCTCATTAGTCTAATTAGAGTTGAGAGCTGTAAGGCAACGTTAAACGCTCCTCCTGTGGCACTGTGGGCATTCGGAGCATTCACAGTCATGCTGCATTGCAGATGCTGAGGCACAGGGGGAGGAGGCACAAGTGAAACTGAGAGGGCTGTGTGTGTGTGTGTGTGTGTGTGTGTGTGTGTGTGTGTGTGTGTGTGTGTGTGAGTGTGATTGTGTGTATGAGTAAGCCAATGTGATTTCAGTTATTATTTACTGTAACAAGGCTGAGAGCAAAGGCTGCAGTAAACGGTCCAAACAAAANGTGTGTGTGTGTGAGTGTGTGTGTGTGTGTGTGTGTGTGTGTGTGAGTGTGTGTGTGTGTGTGTGTGTGAGTGTGTGTGTGTGTGTGTGTGTGTGTGTGTGAGTGTGTGTGTGTGTGTGTGTGTGTGTGTGTGAGTGTGTGTGTGTGTGTGTGTGTGTGTGTGTGAGTGTGTGTGTGTGTGTGTGTGTGTGTGTGTGAGTGTGTGTGTGTGTGTGTGTGTGTGTGTGTGAGTGTGTGTGTGTGTGTGTGTGTGTGTGTGTGTGTGTGTGTGTGTGTGTGTGTGTGTGTGTGTGTGTGTGTGAGCCAATGTGATTTCAGTTATTATTTACTGTAACAAGGCTGAGAGCAAAGGCTGCAGTAAACGGTCCAAACAAAACTGCAGGCATCATGCACAGAAACCTGATAAAAAGTTGGTGAAAAGCAGGAAATAAATAAAAGATAAGCATCCCAGATTGTATTTTTGGTCTGTTCATGGCATAACTAAGACCTGTTTAAGACCCATAAATAATGGATTGAATGGATTTTTTACTAGACACAAGAGTCACATTCCTGCTAGGATTCCTGATTTCTATGGCTCTGGGCAACAACAACAACAACAACAACAACAACAACAACTATGCATTCAGACATACATCACCCAGCCATAATAGACGTGAGGTAAACACCATATATTATGAAATCTACCATTTTTAATAATACATAATGCTTCTTATCTCCACATCCATGCTTCATTTTACACATTTATATTTTTATAAGATCAAAAGCGAAAATAAAATTTCATTTCCTGTTATGTTATTTAATTTAAACATCAGGTCATATGCCTCTGCAATCTTCCACCAATTTTAGCATCAATACTCATAAAGAAATATGAATCATTTGCATTTTAAATTATTATGATTATTTGAAGCGAGACAGTATAACACTGAAAAATGGCCATTTTTGAGGGGGCACAAATAAAACCATCTCTCCATAACTCCAAAAAAGTTAGCTTGAACTTGAACTTTTTAGAGAAGCAAGATTGGTCACTTCCATGTTGCGTAAAACTTATTTCAGAAGTAGCGTCTCTGGCCACATACATTTTCTGCATTATATACTGTATACAGTACTGTGCAAAAGTCTTAGGCGCCATATTATCTGTAGTACAAATTATGTACTATTATGTCTATAATACAGTTTATTATGTCTGCATTATTATGTACAAGACCTACAAAGATACACTAAAAGAAACTTCTATAAAAAGCACTAAGTAATAATATAAACAATAAACGATCAATATTTGGTGTGGAACCTCTTAGCTTGAACATACGTGGTAGTGTTCGATACAGATGTGTGCAGTATTCTAAGTAAAACAGCTGTTAGGTTTTACTGAGCAAACTGGAGAATATGAGTTCTTTTGATAACTTTGTCACATTCGCTCCTTTCTATTTTCATGCAAAACCCAGGAGTCGACATTATTGATTGTTTTTTTTTCTCCCATCTGAAAACTGGTCTGTCATGTAATATGTCGCGTTCTTTACAAGCATGCAAATATTCTTTATATTTATTCATTCATTTTAGTGTGTCTTTGTAGGGAATGGACTTGTACATAATAATGTAGACATAATAAACTTATATAACAAAATTTGTACTACAGATAATATGGCGCCTAAGATTTTTGCACAGTACTGTATATATATAAATTTTAGCAATTAGCACCAATATTGTGTTTTTGGCCGAACGGTATATATTAAGCAGCACTTGAATGTGTTGGAAGTAGAAGAATTAGGCAATAGTATGGATCTGAGCGACTTGGACAAAAGCCAAATTGTGATGGCTTGATGAATTGGGTCAGAGCATCTCCATTGGTGTTCCTGGTAAGCAGTTGTTAGCACCTACCAAAAGTGATCCAAGAAAGAACAACTGGTGAACACATGACAAGGTCCTGGGCTCCCAAGGACTTGACATGTGCCACCTACTTAAACATCACTACAGACCAAGTACAACACTTTATAGCAATGCTGTTCCCTAATAGCTGGGGCCCCTTTCATCAGAACACACTGCCAAAAAAGGGGTTCGATTTCAAAGCTTTGAGGACCATGACTAAGGGTTGAGCACAGGGTCGTTGGGGCCTGGAGCCTATCTCAAGAGACTTAAGGCAATTGGGTGCCATCTATTGCAGGGCACACCTACACTGAGATATATCCGTCGTTTCTGACTTAATGTCTGATTGTCATTCACACACTACTTGCAATTTGGGAATGGCAATTACACTAATCGGCATGTATTTGAACTGTGGAAGGAAACTGGATGAAACCAACCAGGCACATGGAGAACATGCAAACTCCATGAACACAAACTCCAAGGGAGGATTGGAACCCGGGCTCTGGAGAAGCAACAGTGACAGTGCTAACCACTAGCCACCATGCTACCCAATCAACTCAGTGGACTGAAATTAGCTGTTGTACTGTATAAGTGAAAATGTACACGTGTTCAAATCAGGGTCAGAACCAGGACAGATGAAACAGTGGGGGCAGCATGACCTTACAATACCAATAAATTTTCCTAACACAATTTTAAAAATAAGTTCAGTTAGGATACGAAACATACATGCAGGAAGATGCCTCTAGTGAGCAGAATAACTTTTTGTTACACTCGCTCACTCTTTTCTTCATTATCTCAAGCGAGCTCGTCCAGCCTGACAATATGCTGCAAAAACGAGCGCCATCGGAGCCTGGAAGAAGCTCAGTTCTAATTGGCTGCTTCTGTCTGGCGAGGAAACATCCAATAAGAATTAACCATCTTCCAGGATTTCTTCTTTCACTGATAGATGTTGAGAAAGCGAAAAGGACATGAGGGAGCGAAAAAGACAATTTATGTGTAAGAGAATTTAAGCAAACAGAGTTTACTTTCTGTGTGCCTGGAACACAAGTTTTTTTCCAAAGAAATGAGACACAAGTTAAAATAAATAAAAATCAAGTTACGGTTACTTTTCTATACTGTAAGTTACAGCTGATGTCCTTATCCAAAGCGTCTTACATTCATCTCATTATACATCTGAGCAGTTGAGGCCTGAGGATGGTGCAGGATCTTGAACCATCTTAACCACTGAGCCAAGATGTATGGTGCTTTTATCCTGTATAACTTATACACTTAATATCTTATAAACTTCTGTTTCAATTCTATTCTAAGTTTATATATATTTGTATAATTTTCATATTGAATATTTGAATTCTCTATTTTTTGTCATTTAAATGTTAGGTGAAAAAAAACAGAACTCACAGCTCTGTTTAATAATCAAAGTAAAAGCTTTCAATGGATTGGGACTAAACAGCTCTGTCTGTCTGTATGTCTGTCTGTACTGCACAGAATTTAATCAAATGTTTGCAGTCCATAGATATCTGCCCGAAATGTAACCTGCATCATAGGTGAAATTGAAATGTTGAGTGAAAGCGATGTTATGAACAGTTATGTGCCGGACTTAATAATCTACTTTAAAATACGCAACTAATACTTTGATAAAAGTTGCTGGTTGAATAAATACACCTATATAAATAAAATGTATTATTATTATTACTATTATTATTGTTGTTGTTGTTATTTATTTGCTCAGTATAAACAAACACCTGCCCCAGTAGATATTAATTAGAAAAGCTAAACTTAATATTTTTACTTTCACGTGGTATAAGGGAATTTTAATGCATTGTAGTCGTTTTAAGATTAAACTTCATCTTTATCTGATCTACTTTCGATTTCTCATGTGTGATTCACTCTCCGATTACAGAACAGGGAGTGTGTTTGTCTGACAAGGAGTGAAGTACAACTTGGCGTAAACAAGGTGACATACTCAACCTTACAACGTTATATTTCTCTGTACTAATTAATAAGTTAGTCAGAGAGTTCTGTCGTACAGAAAGGCAGACAGACATGTACGTGGGTTTCAACCTGAAATAATAATAATAATAATAATATCACTGATTACATTAAAGCTGATCAGCATCATGCTTTTTCAAATAGCATTTTAGACCAGGGGAGGAATGCTGACCTTTGCTTGTATTCATCCCTTTCCATCTTCACTTTCGCCAGTACGTTTTTAAGGGCTCGGATTTCCGGCGTGGTGGTGTCAATCTGAACCCCAACCCCGTCCTGGTACGGCCACGACACCCTGGGACCCGAAACCCTGAACTCCCAGCTGTTGTTGAACCTCCCAGGGGGATTGTGGAACCAGATGGAGGTGGGACGAGCCTGCGGTGTGGAGTTGGTCCACCTTTCCGTCGAACCACCATCGGAGATGGACTTAGGGTCGACTGGAGATGGCGGGTTGAGGGTGAACGGTGGGGAAAGGTTGGAATTCGAGTCGATCAGATTTCCAGAGTCGAGGAATATCTTGTTTCTGGGAACGAGTCTCGGTCCTGATGAAGTTCTGGTCAGACATGGAGCATGGTTCGTTGAGAAGTCCACTCCCGGACCTGGTCCACATCCTCTGTCGTTATTGTTAGCCTCTAGGGCCTGCTGGAGCTGGCTTTCCAGCGCTTTGTTTCTGCGCTCCAGCTCATGCACTTTGGCCAGGAAGCAGCGGAAGCGCAGGTTCAGAGTCTTCAGGACGCTGATGTTGGAGCCCAGGTCGTTGCGCAGAGCCGCCGCAGGAGGAGGAGGAGGAGGAAGATGAGGAAGGGATGCGCGGTACTGAGAGCTGCTTGGATGGAAATACCCAAAGCTGTTAGACAGAGAGCCTGAATCCCAGCTGTCCCCAAAGCAGAAACCTTGATCAGGTGATGATGCGTCTCCAGACTCCGGATCGGATAAACTCATCCCGGGATTCTGCGGGTACTGGACCGAGTGCGCGCGCTCCCCAAAACCGGGATCCATTCTACGGGAAAATCGGAAGTGCTGGAAATCTGGCATGAACTCCGTTTTCAGAGTGGTCTTGCTGTGTTGCGGTGTATTGTAGAGTCTCTTCTTGACCTGTATACTTTATTATCCCGCAGAGTCCATGCAGGCTTGAGACGCTCCTATAATAACTGCGCAGGCTCGCGCTATAATCAACACGGGCTCAGTTTACCGGAGTCACTGGAGTACACGCTCGTTTGAAAACGATACGTTTGGTTGCGCGTCTGTCTTCAAAGCCAAGGGCTGAGCCTTTAAATGATATGATGCTGTTTACAAGCTTAATAGTGTAAACACTTCATTGCTGAGGATATTATAAGAATTCTTCCATTTAAAATATTTTTCACATGCGCAATAAGTCTGAGTTTTATGGTACTGACATCAGCGCGCGCCGAAAAGGACTGCGTAATTCCTTTACATCAGCTGATTGTATATAGACTGTATATATAAAGAAGCAGACTCCCTCACTACTACATAGATTACACATACACACACACACACAAAATATACACACTACAGGAAAAGAAAAACTTGTGTAAATATTTAAATACTAAACTTATTGCAACACGTTATATATGATACTATTATGATAATAATATCATAATTTTAATATATTAATATAATATACATTATATTTTTCCCCCCTGAAGTGTGTATACATTTTTCTGTCTGACTCATCCACACATAAAAAACTGGATACACACTTCAGGAAAAGAAAAACTTGTATACATTTTTAAATACTAAACGTATTGCTACACGTTATATATAATAATATGATATTACTAATATACTATACATTATACATTTTTATGTCTGACTCTGTATATACAGTATATAGATTATACATACACATGAAAAAAATGGATAGACCCTTCAGGAAAAGAAAAACTTGTATACATTTTTAAATACTAAACATATTGCTACACGTTATATATGATAATAATATGATATTATTAATTTAATATACATTATACAATTTTTTCCCCCCTGAAGTGTGGATACATTTTCGTCTGACTCATATACACATAAATAGATACACACTTCAGGAAAAGGAAAAACTTGTAAATACTAATCTTATTGATACATGTTATATATAATAATGTTATTATGACAATAATATGATATTAATATATTAATATAATATACATTATACTATTTTTTCCTTAAGTGTGTATAAATTTTTCTGTCTGACTCTGTGTGTGTGTATAGGTTTGTCCCGAGGCCCGAGTCC
>QMIH01001503.1:116343-128643 GCA_003987875.1 Clarias batrachus | reverse complement strand
TCAAATCTTAACTGATCAACTGGCTGACACAAGAGATGATGTAATTGGTCACAGTAGACAATCAGGTTCCATAAATGCTGATCAAGCAGCACAATTTAGAACACACAGCGGTTTCATCTAACAAAACAATATGATTAGCTTGAGTTGTTCAGTGCGCATACTACAGTAAGAACAAGTTTAGCAAGTCAGAGGTGGATAGACACTAGTCAGAAGTGTGTAAACTCTAATAAGCTAGTCAGAAGTTCATGAAAATGATATTTTAGACATTTGGGGTGTGCATAAATGTTTATGTGCATTTAGCCTCGACAGCCCTGCTGTCCATTGTATACGAATTAAACATGATCAGTTTAACWTTCAAATATTTGAGTTTGCCATCCAGTTAATTAATGTAGCTAATCAATGTACTGTAGATTTTGATMATTTAAATTAACATGCTACACAACATAGTTAGCGCAATAGCTMTCCATGTCTATCTWAATATGGATAAGATGCAAGACTACAGTGTTGAACTTAAAGCTTTACCTCACTAAAATTCTGGARTAAGAAAAGACTCCTTTGCCACGAACTACTTTGAGAAAGCATTTTGACATTGGCTATGCAGCAATACAATTCTAAGCYAACAGTTAATATTAGTGCTAAATKATGTTTTCAGGCAAAACAGTGGCTTATACTGTATGTGTTTCACATTTCTTACTTTTTGCAATATTTTTACTCTTTTTTTTTTTAGCTGGATATCTGGATAATAGCTTCAATCAAGTAGAATTTTTTACACACAAACACCATCTATACTATATTGTAAGCAGCGGCGGCCGGTCAATACGGGGTGCAGGGGCGCACACATAATAATTATTTATTTTAATAAATAATAAGTAATTTAGTCAAAATATTCCGCTGTATTCCTTAATATAATTTATTTGCAATTTTAAAAAAAATCTAAACTGTATTACGTTAATTTGTGTTCGTGTACGCGGGGCGCCGGACAAACGGGTTTCTATGTAGGTGCGTACATTTTTGAAAAGCATGTGACCTGAGGCTGAGCTCTGATTGGATTTTGTCAAATCATCCTTCGGGCGGAGCACTGTGCACCCCGAACCCTCCCACTTTTGTTCTTAGCGAATCAATATTGTTTAAATATTTGGGCTCATGCGATTGGACCATTCTCAACRAGTCTTTTCTAGCACTTCTTATGGCAAGCGGAGCTGCTGACGTGAGTCACGTGAGTAATGCCTTTATTTTATGCTAGTAGTAATGATGCTTACTCATCTGATAAATGCCTATTTACAGGCGAGCATTAAAAGTTTAATTTTAATTTTGTTTGCGCCCCCCCAAAATTTTTTTTTGCACCAGCCGCCATTGATTGTAAGTATACTTTTGCACCCTGGTTTTTCATAGATCCCCAAGTTAGTCGCTAAAGAAAATCTTCCTACCTCAAAATTGCTCACTTGCATACATCAATTACTCCAAGAATATATGGCTTGTCGTTTGTAAGTTTCTCATCACAGCACAGGTTATCTATCAAGACATACACGTTAGATGATGCAAAWACTTAATTAGCTACATTAAGATTAATTTTCATTTAGACTATTTTCAGCAAAACAAAGTGTATGTACATTTCTTACAACRAATTTTGAATGCAAAACTACTTCTCAGATTATTGCTGGGAGTTTAACCAAATGAAAATAATAATAATAATGCAAAGTATTCTAAAAAAACTTTGGAGTTGCAGTGTATTACTGCGTCTAGACAAAGCTAATAGGCACCTGTGTGTGCCCACTTAGACATGCATTTAGGAGTGTAAACAAATTTTTGTGTGTGTAAGCATATATCTCGACAGGTAGTAAAGCAAGTGTTATTTTATTGGTTTGTCTKTGTCTTTGTGTTTGAGCATGCTATTATGTTTTAAGTTACCACAGCTAGGGACAAGCAGACAGCTTGAGACTCAGTCATCCAGGTGAATTAATGACACACACACACACACACACACACACGCATACACACACACACACATGCACACACACACACCCATCTGCCCCTTGCATCAGAGGGAGGCCAGTGGACAGTGGAAGGGGCTGTGAGGTGCTAACAAGGTGCTAATAAGGTGTGAACATGATATGCCTCTTGTCAATGTTAGGGTTGCTCGAGCAGGATGTGGTAGAACATGCTGAATTCTGAATGTGATATTTTCTGACAGAATTCAGGACCAGCCAAGAAAGCTAGGATGTTTTCAGGAAGAAAAAAAAAAGTCGTCCAAAAAAAAAAAAAGGTATACACACTTCGGGAAATGAAAAAATTGCATACATAGTTGATAAAATTATGATAATAATATGATTATTAATATTATATTAATATAATATACATCATATTGTTTTTCTTTTCCTAAAGTTTGCCTAACTCATACATATAATTTAAATATAGAGTATAGGTGTTAATGTTACTTAAAAATATATCTATATATTACCTAGCTCAAATGCACAATTTGTGCAGTTTTATAAGGAAATTAGCTGTTGCACCTACTTCTTTTTTGCATGCAAACCCAGTAGCTTACCTTTTTTTGTCTAAAAATTGGTTACTTATATAATATGCAGTTTTCTTTTCTKGCTTATAAATATTTTTATGTAACTTTTAATTTTGTTATGGAATACTGATGTTTGAAAATCATAGAAACATTTTTGTCCTGACTCAATAATAAAGTCATAAAAAAAAAAAGAAAGAAAATCTATAACAAAGTTTGCACTAAACAACACAGTCAAACCGGGACTAATACACACAAACTGTGACATAGATATACTTCTACATGCTGTAAGTGTATTTTGGCACATTTTTATACCTTAGTATTAGGTTAGGATTTGTGTGTACTGTACATGTACCACTAGTTAGCTGCATTAATAATTATGTCAATGTAAGACAAACGTGTATGTGTGTGTGTGCGAAACTCAGCTATGGTTCTCACACTATGCTTCAGTGCTCTGGGCCTCTGTAGGGCCTTTCCACACTCACAAACCATCCATCATCACCACAACAACACAAGAATACACAAAAGCCTTGGCCCAGAGGGATCAGAAGAGCATTATTACATTAAATATACATCAAGGAAAGCACTTGCTTTACTCCAGAAACATGGAACAAAACAAGCACAGATCTTCCCGTAAATGGATGACTTTAATACAGATGCACGAATGGAAGAATTGCGTTTTTAATATCTGGGATGACTGTTATTRCGAAAGCAATACAGGCACGGTTATGAAAAGATGCCATATCTTTAGACAATGTCACTGCCAAATGAAGCCTTGAAAGTGTTTCCAAGATGATTTCGTCGTGTTCAAAGAGATGTCATTCGTCTCATCTGGAGATCAAAGATGGTGGAGGATGATTGTATACCCTGTTTGTACTTCATTATGTGGATGGTGCAGAAACACCCAAGCTGATTTTGAAAAAAAATTAAATAATCATTGTTTTTTAACTTTTGCAAGAAGAAAATATGAAGGAACTAAAAGGATGTAGCGTTAATTAAAGCATGAATGCACTGTAATGTAGCAACAGGCGAAACGTGCAATTGATCAAGGCAAATCATGTTTCTTTCAGAAATATTAGATCGCACCATATCATACCTACATTTTTTTAGTTGAACATGCTCGGATTATACATCGGCCTTCACTGAGCTAATTTGGGTTCTGGGTGGAATAAGTTTGACATCTWTCGTGCATCACATTCAGGTTATCACACARCACAAAGCCCTTTTCTTTCTTAACTTCATGTTTCAATTGTCACTTCAGATGCTCTATTATATTACCCTGGCGGGGTCAGCATCTGGGGATGAGGATGAAAAAGGGTTGAAGCAAAAAGCAAGAAAGTGAACCAGACTCTTGTCAGAGACAGACACATTAAAGGCCACTTCTCTCCCTGGTGTCACTTACCTGATTGTTGGAGGGAAAAAGAAGAACTGCTCTCAGACTTCAATTGTATATGACAACATCTAGTATGAGTGCTTCAGGGAAATAGGCTATGCGTAAAAATATCTTTTTTTTCTTCCTTTTCTCCTTTAACAGGGGTGATTGCAGTTTKGCTAGAATGATAAGGTGTTACCCTCTGAGACTCACYAACCCTGCTTTACTCCGCCTACCTATATTTCCCATAAAGTGGTCTTGCACAGTTTCATGAAGTAATTCAACTTTTACATTTAAAACACTACATTTACATTTAGGCATTTGGCCTAATTCTCCAAGTATTGGAGAAACAGATACGTCTTGAGTCGTCGCTTAAAGATCGTCAAAGTCTCTAGATGCCAGAACAGAAAAGAGTCTGGATGAGTGCCGCCCTCGATCCCTGAGAGATGGTGGGACGAGGCGAGCGGTGCTGGAGGGTTGGAGGGAATGTGGTGCAGTCCGTGTTGTGATTAGAGCAGAGAGGTAAATGGGTGCTGGGCCATTTTTAGCTTTGTAGGCAAGCATCAGGGCGTCAGCATCTAACACTGAAGCGCCGTATGGCTGAGCTGGCAGAGTCTTCACCAGATGTGTCATACAGTAGGCTGTTGTCTCTAAATGTTTCAATACCGTATTAGTGCCAATAAAAATAACAGTCAAAACGCCAATGACTTTTGGGCCAATTGTTCTCAGCCCAAACGTCAAGAAGTGCACTGAAAAACTTGTACAGGCACATAATAAAAGTGCCAGAAACCCCTCTATTACGTCCATTCCTGTACTAACATTTCACACAACCGGATTCCTGAAAACAACACAAACACATAAAATAATTTAAAATAAACAGATGATACAACCATGATAAGATCTGTTTGTCACCTTCTATATAACAGGAGAGCACTCACCTACTCCATCAACACATCTGGAAGACCATCTGCACTGTCACAGAGAAACATGTGTTTGTGTATGTGCATTTGTATGTATGTCTTTTACTGTGTTTCCTACAGTAATTATACTGTATAGTGTTATATAAGTATATTATTTATTATTGAGTTACTTTGTCTTAGCTAGTCAGCTAATTAGGTGTCTTGGTCAGCTAGTTAGTTTTGTTAATTTACTTTGTATGCATGTAGCACCTTGGTCCAGGAGGAAAGATGTTTTATTTCACTGTGT
Source organism: Clarias batrachus (assembly GCA_003987875.1). Classification (NCBI taxonomy): domain Eukaryota; kingdom Metazoa; phylum Chordata; class Actinopteri; order Siluriformes; family Clariidae; genus Clarias; species Clarias batrachus. The sequence continues at coordinate 123,553 of QMIH01001503.1, read as the reverse complement.
ACTGACCTGTACTGTATATGGTTGAAATGACAATAAAAGCCTACTTGACTTGATTTGACCCCGGTGTTGTCCTGGGTGTTTGGAACCAGGATGGTCTCAGTGGATCCTTTGTGTGATACAGGTTGTAAGATTGGGGGTCTGTTGGCTCAAACATGTTTGTCTGGCGAATCCCATGGGTGCTCGATCAGATTGGGACTTTGGGAGTTTGAAGGGCAGGTTGGCAGTCTTGGGCAGYGGTGCTAGGTGTTCTGGTGCCTTTCCACTCGACAAGCAGTATATACAGCATATATTGAWACATATATTGATATAATCATATATGTACGTAGCTTTAATGGGGAARTGAAAACAGAGTCCAGTTGAACGTGTTCAAAGACACTATTGGTACTGYATGTTTTCTTATTCACAGGTCCACTTCATTAGTCTGATGACATGTGTTAAATGTTTCTGCTGAATAAAAATCACCTTTTATTTATTGCTGCCCTTTTCACTTGAACCGAATATTGTCCCAGTGTACAAAAAAAAAAAAGAAAACAAGATCTCCAAAGCCTCTTTTTTAGCAGCACTCTGATAACAGCTCAAACATATCCACTTGTTGTGATTGGACAGGTTTGTGTCACCTCCATCACCGTTGCCCATCTGTCAGCACTAATTCCTCCTTCTCACTTCACCCCGTTTCTGCTGCCTTTACACAAGCTTTGCTGTCAGTCGGGACTTGTGCTGTAAGAAGAAACGATCTTCTATCTCTATCTCAGCTGGTTATGGCACTCCCAGACTACAGCTTTGACAGGTGTTACCATGGAAGCCTCACAACCGAGGAGTGTGATAAGCCCCACCTCCCGGCATGTGATTGGCAGGCAGGAATCAGTCCACTTTCACAGACCACACAAGTCTATTTTTTTTTACGCACCATATCCTCTCTTACGGGACATATTAGTAAAACCCTGCGAGATGTCACTGATGTCAATTTATTTGGTTAAGCAAGAAAGTGTACAGCTGCATTCTGGRGTCCWCTTGGGAGGTTCAGTAAGGAGTAAGTTGCAGAGGTCAAATCTTGAGATGACCAGGGACTGAAACACCTGAGTGGTCTTGGCGGAAACAAATCTCCAGGTGTTACGGCAAGTGTCAATGCCGCCACACAYCTCCTGGGACTGTTGATCGATCCTGCGCTAGGGGTACTGTGTTTGGTCATTTTGTATATTGTACCTGGGTTTTGTGAGCCTTACAATGTTCCTGGGATAAACTCTGGATCCACTGGGACATGACCATGATAACAAGGTTACTGAGGATAAATGAAAGTCTTCAGGGGGGGTTTGCTGATTCCTGCACTCTGTATTGCCAGAGGTAAATTTCACTAAATAAAAAGGGCAGAGGAAACAAGAAGGCCAGCAGTTTACACAATCACTGATCTGTTTGTTCTCGCAAATTCACCCTGCCCAAGAGCAGTCATGTGGGAAATTGTTGTGGGTTTATTCAAATATGTATTTGTGTTTGTATCACAGTACAGAGTTGTTTGTGGACAATGGGCAGCACCAGAATTTGCAAATTAGCCTCCAGATGATGTATAATATGAGGTCATTCACTTCCCCTGCCACAGGGAAATCATATGATGGCATGGAACCATATTTAGAACATCAACTGCAGAATTTGAGATAATCAAATTTATAATGACGCACATTAATATAATTATTGCAAAATGGGTAAAACAAGCTATGAGAAATATCATGAGTAAAGTCAGAAAAATTGAGCTTTAGCCATTTTTTTCTTACACTGGGTCCTCATGAGGCGGTGATGGTCACCAAACGGTCATTCACCCCATCAAATTAGAAAAAAAGGAATATATTATTAAGCAACACTTAGACATAAAAAAACAGCCATAACATTAACACCACTGCCAGGGGAATTTGAATAATATCAATGGTAATGGACCATCTAAGCCCACAAGGACCAATGGCCTCCCAATCCCACAGAAAAGCCAATGTAGCATAAACTGTCAAAAAAAAGTCAATGTTGGCCACATGAGAAAGATTTCACCACACCCAATGCAACATAGCAAAGAGTTCAAGGCTGCCATCCTGACCTCCAAACTCCCCAGATTCAATGCCAGTTCAATTGAAAATCTATGGGATGCACCAGACAAACAAGCCCGATCCAATGAACCCTCACCCTGCAACCCAAAGCAACCAAATGTTCCACCACCAGACACAAAAGCACACCCCCCAAGGTTGGCTGTGGAGCCACGCCCTGAGGAGCCAGCTCTGCCCCGAAGCACAAGGGGAACCTAAATGGCTGATCTGTGTAAATGAAAAAAAAAAATCTTGTAATGCTATTAGCTATTTGTTCAAAGCCATCCTTAGATTATGGAATAACAGTGTTCAATTAAAAGATCAGCCCTGTTTTGAATAACTGGCAGAAGCAAGATAATGTCTTAAACAAGCTGTATTAGGGAGTAGAATATAGGAAGCATATGGTGGTTATGACAGATGTGAAGACCTAAGGAAAAATTTAAAGTTCTAAAAGTAACTCCTGCCTACTAAAATGTTTTTTGTATTCACTCCTGAAACCAAATGATGATTAAAAGGTCTGCACTGTGGAATCTGACCGTTTCAGGTAATTAGAACAGCCCTACATCCTGAGGTGGTGTTGGTTCACTAATTAGTTTCCTCTGAGAGCAGTTGACTCAAAGGCAAGACCGTTCACTTAAACACCCTAACACCAGGTCTGTGGGTTTTTTTTTATGAAAAAGTGAAGACCATCAGCTTTAATTCACTGAGTAGTTGCACAAACTTATGACGTGTTTTAATCCAGATGTTAAAGTTATGTTGATGTGCTGTCGTAAGTGGTGTTTCTGGTCACGGATGTGGCCACATTAGAGTCAGATAATAATCGCTTGTAATTATGAATGTGAACATTTATCATGACATGCAAATCTGATCTGACCAAAAAGGCTGAATTGAGCAACATGGCTTGTAATGTGAATGTAGCTTATGTTCTGATTTTTTTTTTAATGCAACATTGCATTGCTAATATGATAACAAATGGTTCTGTCTAATTTACCCAGACAGCATCACTGACTAACCATCATGCGTAATAATCTAGTATCACCATATTAAAGCTATATTTCATATAACCWGGYTCAACATATTTTATAGAGGATTGTTTGCTCGCTAGTAGTTAATTTATTAAAAAATAAAGTCTGAAATATTAAATTTCCAGACCCAAAGTATACAGACCCATATGATGACACTTGCAATTGTGCTCTGGCACATCCTACTCCTATTAATGGTCCTTGAGAAGCTTCTGCAACTTGTTTGGAGACTATTTGTGCCTAATTGACTTCATTGGGCATAATTAGGAAAGGCACGCACCTGTCTATATAAAGGTCTCACAGTAGATGGTGTATGTCAGAGTGAAAACAAATCCAAGAGGTTGAGAGAATTATCTGTAGACCTGTGAGACAGGATTGTGTCAAGACACAGATCTGGGCTAGGATACAAGAAACTTTCTGCAGCACGACAGCCTCCATCATTCTCAAATGGAAGATATTTGGAAAAACCAACAGAGCTGGCTGTCCAGCCAAACTGAGTAATCAGGGATAAAGGGTCAGACAGGTAAATCTACAAATGAGATCCTGAATTCCCTTGTGGAGATGGTAGAAACGTATAGAAGGACAGCCATCACTGCAGCACTCCACCCATATGGTACGGTGACCAGACAGAAGCCATTTCTCAGTTAAAGGCACTTGACAGCCTGCATGGAATTTGCCAAAAAGCACCTGATGGTCTCTCGGACTATGAGAAATAAAATCCTCTGGTTTGATGACACAACGATTAAAATATTTGAAATCAAGAAATCAGGCATCACCTTATTAAAACAATCCCCACAATCAAACATGGTGGTTCAGCATCATGTTATGGGKATGTTTTTCAGCAACTGCGTCTGGGAGATTAGTCAGAATAGAGGGAAAAATTGATGTAGACAAAATGAAGAGCTATTCTGAGATAAAAACATGTTCTTCTTAGGCTGGGATGAAGGTTTACCGTTCAACAAGACCATGACCTAAAGCAGAGACAGGACCTATAGAATAGTGCATCGCTGAAAATGGTGGTGCACTGAACCTGTCCGTTCAACCTGGATGAGCTTGAAAGACTCTGCCAAGAAGCATGGAAGAAAGTTCCAAAAGAAATTTGTGCCAAGCTTATAGCATCATTCACAAGCAGACTTGAGGCTGTCATGGCTGCCAAAGGTGCTTTGACCAAGTACTAAATGATGTTGCTTTGTTATGCCAAGAGATTACTAACAATGAGCTTAACTTAACTCAGTAAGACAGAATGCAACATGGACATTCTTTTAACTGTAAGAACTGAAGTGATGTGAGTCTGTTTTAAACGGCGTTATTGTGGTCAGGACTTGTGACCAATTAAATGCATTATAATTCTTTGAAGTATAAATAGGGAAGGCAAAAGTTGTGTTTCAGATAATGGCTGAGGACCTGAGTGAATATGACATCTCGCCAACCTGCGARTGTGGAAGATGGTTGTTGGTTGAAATGAAGGATTTTTGGTGAGTTTGCCGAATTCAAAGATGACTGGAAAACTGATGAAAAATGCTCCTTAAATGATGAGAAATTGAGCTTTCACTTAATTTAATTAACATTGTCAGTTTAAAGCTTTTCAGAAATCCTGCAAGTTTTAGAAGATTGCTTAGAAATAATGCTTAGAACAGATCCAATGTATGTAAATGCAGCGTTAAATTGCTGTTTAGCAATCCCACTGCATAAATAAAAGAACAGCATTCAAGTGCTTTTACACTGATTGTGCATGTGCTTCGGAGAACACCCGGCTCCCAAAACAATACACCCAAAGGAAATGATCAACAATTACAAATAAAAGTAAGGTTAATGGGATGTAACGAGCCACTCTGTAACTTTAAGGAATGCACACAGAATCATAAACAGGCTTTTTTTTTTAAAAAACAAAAAAAACAAAAACAAATATAGGCATAAGAGCTAATTATTTTTAAAAAAGTACCAGCTTCAATAACCAATTCTTATTACAGTATATGCATTTAAATGTATGTATATTCATTTTTTATTTATTCACCCACATTATCATTTCATAAATAATCAATATTACTGRTATTTTAAACTGCTTTAATATGGTGATAATGTACAGAGTTTATGAGGACAGTTCGAGTCAAACCGGGACAAAAGTATTTGCTCACCTGCCATCACATGCATATACTTGAGTAACATCTTATTCCTAATCCACAGGGTTTAATACTATTTTGGCCCACCCTTTGCAGCTATAACTGCATAAACCTTTCTGGGAAGGCTGTCCACAGGGTTTAGGAGTGTGTTYACRGGRATTTTTCGCCAATTTTCCAGAAGCACATTTGCGWGGTCAAACACTGATGTTGGACGAGACTTGGCCTGGCTTGCAGTCTCCGCTCTAATCCATCCCAAAGGTGTTTTATCGGGTTTAGATCAGGACTAAGTCAGGTCAGGACTCTGTGCGTAGTCATGTTGGAATAGGACGGGGACATCCCCAATCTGTTCCCACAAACTTAGGAGCATGAAATTGTCCAAAATGTCAGGGTATGCTGAAGCATTAGGAGTCCCTTTTATTATTACTAAGTACTAATACTTCTTATGCCATAAATTGAACAAAAATAAAAACATTAATATGGCACTGTGCAAAAGTTTGGGCGCCCTAAGAGTTCCAGAGTCTCRRATTCTTTTCACAAGAGTTCAGACCCCTTAATCAGCTCGTTGGCTCTGATGCATGGCAATCAGTATATATATATTATGGCATKCCGTTTAGGAAAATATTCATGAGAGAACTTAATGAAAACTCTGAATATATTGAATGAAACGTGAGAATATTGAATGGATTCCGAATATATTGATTGAAAACTGATATATTGAATGAAAAGTCTGAATATTTCATTAAGTTCTCTCATGAATATTTTCCTAAACGGCATGCCATAATATTATATATATATATATATATATATTATTATATATATATATATATATTATATATATACACACACACACACACACACACACACACACATGTATATATACGCATCACATACAGTATATACATATAAAATGCACACGATTCACTAATGTTTGGATACCATCAGGGAAAAGTAGAAAGTTTTCTCAGAATGCCAGAGCCATAATCAGACTCCCTCCTTCACATCTAAAACGCTGGCCTATTTTGAAATATTTTACACCTTCATTCACAAGAATTTTCATCACAAATCCCACTTTGTGCAACTAGTTTCCCAGCAACTGTCACATACCTGTATCTCTATACAAATCTTTTTTTTTTGTTTGCATTATTTTGACCATCCCATGTTTGCTGTATTGAGAGATCTGCTTTCAAACTCACATAAAGTGAGAGTATTTGATAAATTCATGCAGTTACGTTAGTGAAATCATGCACGGTGACTAATTACTTCTCATAGAAGACAGAAGCTAAAGGTGTCTAATTGGTGGGAAAGAGGCCATAAAGTGGCAAATTAGGGGGCATAATTACCCACTTCAGTTCCCTCAAGCATCTTTGCACATGACTGTTTATTTTACAAGCCAAGCAGAGTTGACTCGACATTTTCAGTACATATTCAGTACTTATTCCACAAGGGCATCAATTCAGTTTTATTTGTATACCATTTTTTATAGCACACAGCTGCACCATAATCTGGATAAACTGTGGATGTAGACCGCTAATGAACAAACCAGAGGAGATGTTAGCAAAAAATGATGATAAGATGACAAGTGGCAGAAACTYACCAGATAGGGTGACACGAGACTGTGATATTATACATGAGAACAGTTTTAGAACTGGAGAGGTAAAAATCTGAAGAACAGGATGGTCTATATGATTACATCCACAGTTCTTAGGTACCAATCAAGAGTGCACAAATGAGATTATCCACTGAGGCACTCAGACTCTTTACAGCCTGTGTATGTGTGTGTGCGTGCATGTGTGTGTGTGTGTGCGATTAGAGATTACTAGAAATACAGACTAAACTCAAATGGGCACAAATGCAGCAGATATCAGATATGGCTCCCATTATGACAAAACAGKGTAGAAAAAATGTACTGCCATCATCCCAACCATCTGTATAGAGATCCGTCCAGCTGTATTACTAACACAAGTATTTGTGCAGCATCCAATTGTGTGAGATGCAGTGGTACCTC
>QMIH01001503.1:35571-96172 GCA_003987875.1 Clarias batrachus | reverse complement strand
CAGGTAGTTGATGTTGGCTCCTACCTTGATGGTATCCAAGGACTAGTGAACTGTAGTGCAGGTCATAGAGAGATAGAGAAATACAGGGAGTTTTACTTTAATACATGTGCTTGCTCTGTTATTCTGCACAATCAAAAGTCCTGGTTTGACCAGAACGCCTCATATCATACACTCTGCTTATTACTATGACATTAATTGACCTTTAAACTAAACTTGACCTTTATTAAACCTCTTTCAAATACCCTAATCCTTTGAAGTATTCGCTGTGTTTATCCTTCCATTTAAATGAATACAATTGCTGTTTCCCATGTAAAAAAAAAAGTAATACCTTTGTGCATGTAATCTCTTTAATCCAGGTTTTTTTTTTTCTTATCCTCATGTGTCTGGTTGTTGTAACACAACCTGAGACATTCTGCACATACTGTATTCTACAATTCGAACAGCTTAGCAAAGTGCAGATGCACTTGTGGAAACGCATAGAAGAAACTTGCTGTAATAACTGCAGATTTAAAGAACTTGCCTGAGCCAGTTGGTACGAGTGGTTAAGGTTAGTGCCAGGGCAGGATCTGCAGCTTTAGCTGTATGCAATCCAGTGAAATTGCTCATTAGAATTCCAATGAATTTTGCATGAGAGCAGGTTTACAGAAGAGCTGCCCTGCAACACCGGGAAAACATGCAATGTCCATTGAAGCATCTAAGATACAGGAATAGATATTTACTAGTCAAGCTTATTATTATGCACATTTGTATATAGGTATCTGTTTTAGCCTGCACAGGGTCCTTTTAATGCGACATTTTCAAGCAGGCTTCTCTTTGTGATGTAGTCGGATATTGCACAAACATTCTATCCTCATTTCATCAAATCATTAGGGATAGCGCCACAGAATTAGGTGTGTACAATATTATAAAATATTATCCTCATTAGACTTTTCCTCCGCACTACAGACACACAATTTACATAAAGCAATGCATGTGACAGTCGGTGACCTTTTGACCCAGCCCTATGTAAGACAACACACACACGACACATGCATATACAGGTGCTCTTTGCTAAACACACTGCTGAGATTGTAGTGTTATGAGCTCCAGTGCTGCCTTTCTGTTGGTCTGACCCTGCAGAGCTGGCACCTGTGTCTGGGAAAGGGTGCCAACCTTTCCTGCTCCAAATCCCTAACCTGCTCTTTTCCTGTTTAGCCCTAGCACATTTCTATATACAGGTTAGCCATGATTATGTTTAACATTTAGGAAGCTGTGGAGATGAATTAGAAAATAAACAATGCTTGGGACCATTCCTGATGAATATTTTTCATGACACATAATGTAGAGTAGCTATCTATCACCTTATTCATAATCTGACATTCACTGTGTGATACATCGAGTTGAAACTGTTTCTTTAACAAAGAGGAAAACCCSACATACAGTACTGTGCMAAAGTCTTGAGCCACCCCTCATTTCGTCATAATAAATGTAATTCATTGACGTGACTCGCTGCAAAGTGCCTAAAGATACAATATAAAAAATTGGTTGTTTATATAACAACCTCATCTCTTCTTTTATCTGTTCCAACCACTCAGTCTCCAGCATCACCAGGATACTAATCACCGGCCTGATCATCTGTCGTCAACCTGTTCCTCACTGGATCATGCCTTAAGTTAGATTTTTTTTAATGCTTAAAATATTAATAGGGGACTTAACTTAGTGGCTTAACAAACAAACAAACAAACAAAAAAAACATTGCTGGACTGAAAATTTGAGACAAAACAGTTCTTCAGAAATCATGGAGAACTATTCCACTGCAAGACTACAWTAAATATACAAGAAAGCTGGCTTTTTCGAAGCCAAATATAAAGGGTGGCTCGAGACTTTTGCACATGGGTGCATGGGTTTTTCATTACATGAAGTAATACTACTTTATACCCATAAGTGGGTAAATATTGGGTCACCATATAATTATACAAAAAAAGTCCTAATAATATTTATATAATGGTAATATTCTGGAATTATCCAAGACAAAATGCATTTTTCTTATTAGTAAGTTCAAAATGTAGAAAGGTACTTAGAGCATATCATATGCTTTATCACTACAATGCCTTTTTGTGAACCGCATTTAAATAGAGAATCGTTTTCTTTTCATCAAGTAGCACAAAGAAAACCAATTTTGTTCCTAATGTAATCTATTCTCAATGTACCTTGTCTTTCTTGTCTTTTCCTGTGTAAGTGCATGTGCCTGTAGGCATGTCTACATAAAAAGTAAGTAACATAATAACATTCATTATAATACACTAATTATTCATATTTTCAATTCAACTATTCAATTTAGATCATTCCAGAGAGCGAATATAGCACCTCCTGTGAGATCACATAACTGAGACTCATTTTAATCTTTCCAAGCTTTTTCATTAGAGTCTCACAGTAGGTGAGATCGGTTCTCGGAAACAGCCTAGGTAGTTAAATTGGAAATTATTATGGCCATGTTACCACAACATGGCAAAAAGTAGTTTCCTTCCATCCATCTAGGAACCTCTTTGGTCAGACTAGGGACTGTGGGGGCCAATGGCGACCATTGTATTTGTTTTCATTTTGTACAAATACCGACTGTGGTAGGACCTCCAGTCAACATTCACACACCAACTAGGCTAATCTGCAAGTCTTTGGACTGTGGGAGGAAACCAGAGAACCTGAAGGAACCCATTAAACACCTATTTTGTACAACATCCAAACTCCATGCACACAGACCTGACATGATAATCGAACCCAGGACCCAGAGGTGCAAGGCGACATTTAGAAAAAAAACTAATTTTTGGCGCCACAGTGGCTGTCACCTTGTACCTGTAACCATATATTATTTCTATCATATACAGTAAAACTTGTGAGCATAATTTGTTCAGGAAGCGTGCTTGTATATCAAAACACTCGTATAACAAAGAAAAAAAAATATTTCCCCCATAAGAAACAATGGAAACTCGGATGATTTGTTCCACAACCCAAAAATATTCATATAAAAATAATGAATACAAAAATAAAAATAAAACAAATTAACCTACACTTTACATTTGAAAAGTGTAGTAATGCAGAGTCGGCAGTTCTAAGTTTAACAAAAACGAATGACACACACACACTTTGCTTCCCGCATTCAGCTGCTTTGTTCTGCGCTCTTTTTGAACATGCAAATCCTTACCACCACTACTGCCATCTAGTGGATAGGTGGGTTTATTGTCCACCTATCCACTAGATGGCAGTAGTGGTGATAATGGTAAGGATTGGCATGTTCAAAAAGAGCAGAGAACAAGCAGCTGAACGCGGGAAGCAGAGAGCATGTGTGTCATTAGTTATTGACACAATCACTGCAAAAGAATCCTAGCTGCAGTGATTGAGAACAGAGAGAGAGGAGAAGAGGAAGTGGGTAAAAAGGGAGCTGCTGTGTAGGACACGCATTCTGTAGAGCATTTATGAGGTCAGGCACTGATGTTGAACGAGAAGGTCAGGCTTGCAATCTCCGTTCCAATTCATCCCAAAGGTGTTCGATGGGGTTGAGGTCAGGGCTCTGTGTTAGGGCCAGTCAAGTTCTTCCACACTGAACTCAGCAAACCATGTCTTTATAGTCCTTGCTTTGGGCACTGGGGCTCAGTCATGTTGGAATAGAAAAGGGTCTTCCCCAAATTGTTGCCGCAAGCATATCATTATCCAAGATGTCTTGGTCTGCTGAAGCATCAAGATCACCCTTCACTGGGGATAAGGGGCCTGATTGACTAAAACACCTGAATACAGTAATAAACAGGCTTTGCCAAATACTTTTGTCCATACAGTGCACGTTCAATGATCAAAAATGTTCAGATTTTGCAGAAAACACAAACAATTTTCATCTTTCACCAATACCYATATTTTGCAATCATATCATATCATATCATCATCTTTTGAGTTTAGAGGCATTTGATGCTTTACTGACATCTAATGGTCTGGAGTGTACTGCACATGATTGGCAGGGAAAAAAGCACCGCTTTGTATGAGACAMTCAACACAGATTACACAGCATTTCAGTCCATATGAGAAATATATCCACTTGAGACAAATCAGTAATCAGCAGATATTAGTGCTATTGAATTTAATTGACAGTCTACCTGTGATTCACAGCTCTTGTGGCATGGTTGTTGATGTCAGATTTTATTGCTGATGGAAGACGCCAGACAAGAATACAGTACGTGTCTGGTTTGAGCAGACAGGACAGCTACAGTAACTCAAGATGAGAAGATCACATCAGGTTCCTGTCCTGTCAGCCAAGAACAGGACRTCAAGGCTACAATGGGTACAGAATCGCCAAAACTGCATAATTAAATATAGGGAAAAGACTAGGTCATGTTTTTCCAATCTCTGCAAACCTGTGCTCACTTTATCCTATCCTGTTAATGATGCTGATACGTGTAAAATTCTCATAAATATTTAAATACCTGGGAGAACTGTTAGCAGTCATTAGGCATCAGGAGGGTTTTAATGAGAGCCTTGAAAGACACTTGAATCCTTTTCATTCTAGCTTCTGTAGTCATTATCACTCGTGATTATAAAGAGAAGAAATGGCAATTAAAGGCTTGGTGTCTCTTTTGAACTAATGGGGAAAAAATGATGGAAGGTATTGCACTTTTCAATTCCACACACTAAATTGCACATATTTTTTATGTATTATTATTATTATTATTTTACAAAAAAACATAGGAAAAGCATGATATTGTGACAATCGTATGTATGAATAATTATGACTAGGTTTTTTTTCTCATTATATTTAGTTCTGATTAGTATTCTTGTACTGTATATACTGTACATAAGTTGCATCTGGTAAGGTTCACTAAGGCCTTGCCAGCATCAGGGTGATGCCACTTAGCAAACTGATGAAGCATAAAAGTCCAAAAGATAGATTAAATGCAAATTACTGTAGTATGGTATGTATAATACAAAAGAGTGGTTGATTAGATGGTGAGTGTTATAGTTATGTATGAACACAGTCCCTTCTTAAAGGAGAACATGGGGGGGGGGAGGGGGGGGGATGAGAAGAAGAGGAGGAGCAAGATGAAGGTCACCTGAGACTACTGAGATTAATTGTATTTTTGCAATCACTTGATGGGAAGGCAGTCCTCAGAGAACTCAAACAAAAAAGGGGCTGCTTAATCTTTTAATGTATGAACTTTCCTCTTTTATATCTTTTGTTCAAATTAATCGATTTCTGTAATTCTGTGCATCATAAAAAAAGCAGTGTTGGCAGACATGTTTATCAGAAACGTGACAAGGGCACCACTGGGATTTTCTGACTCATATCTGGGTCATTTATGGACCTTAAAATGTGATAGATTGAACTTAAAAAAAAAATCAGCCATACAGTCACTGGTCACTTTATTAGGAACATTTGCTCGTTGCTGGTGCCATATACTGTAGGTTGGTTGAAGTATTTCAGAAATGTCTGATCATCTGTGGTTGGCACACTTTATATCAATTTGGATCTTACAATGCACACCGCTAGAAGTGAATCTTGATGGACTACATGGTTCACTCCTGGCAGCCAAGAAAGGAAAGTTCCCTGGAACTTTAATGTGTAATGTTTTTTTCTTCAATTTACCTTGAACTGGACACACCCGCTGTGATGTCACACATAGACATTTTCTAAAGGGCAACACTGGGAGGTCTGGTCACTGCCATCTTGGCGAAATGCCTAAAGACATCAATGGGAAAATGTGCAGAATGAATGACACCACAAGGTACTATAGCTGGTATAGCCTTAGTTTAGCTAAAATGCTAAGTTGSCTAACATTAATTAATATTCTAAAGATTTTTTGAATTGTGAACTCCATCATCCACACCCTACACGTCGTCCCAGGTCAACTCCTACACTTCCTGTGGTGAGGTCAGCTACAACGGTTCCAGTTAGCTGAATAGCTAAAGTGATGCATGGCAGACAACTAACAGTTCGTCATCTTTAATGCAGCAATCACTCATATCAGTCACATGCCTAATTATGCATACATCATTGATTAATATAATATGATATGATATATAATGATTTATATTAATGATATGATAAATTGATGAGTTACATAAACATTCCCCTCTCATAATTGTTATGAATGGAGGGCATTGGAGGCTTAATGGTAGGTTTGTCGCCTGCCAAGATTTAAAGGTTTAAGAACCCCAAGTTTAAAACCCCAGGCACTGGATGCAGCATCCCAAGCCCGGATGTATCCGGCGTAAAGCCTGTGCCAAGTTGTTGCGCAAATCAACACCAGTTGTTGTGACTGGGAAATCTAGCTATTAAGATCAAAACCTCTTTAATGTTTTTGTAACATGCTGCAAACTTTTATTTACGTTGTAAAGTTGGGCATTTTGACATGACGCACTATAGGTACTGAATCACACTTGGAGTCAGTGGTCCCTCTAGTGGTCCCTAGTCAGTGGTCTTTATAATGGCCCCTTGTCTTGCACCAATATCCATGTCAAGTCACAGAGATATATTTATCTCCATTCTGATGTTCGTTGTGAAGCGTAATTGACACTTTTATCCTGTATCTGGATTATCTTATGCTTTGCACCTATTCCAGATGATGGACAGATATGATGATTGCTATTGAGTGTATAATTAGTTGCATGTTGTTAGCAATTTAAAATATTTTTACATATACAGTATTTTATCACATAAATGCCTTGGCTTGCTGCAAGCGTTTTGTTAAATTGCCTGACAATGCTTCCAGTATGTTCTGATCAGACAATCTTATGATCAAAGACAGTATCCAGAACAGATGAAAAGGTGCCGTCACTCACTTTAACTGAATCATTTGCAAACAGAAAAAAGATCCAGAGATAATCCCTGGAACTCTTTTCACAAGTACACGAAAATGAGCCAATCCGCCTTTGTGTTTTTGGAGGAGAAACATCATACAGGCAGTAACCGGAGCTGTAACTTGGCCGTGCACACTTATGAAGTGAATTCCAATATGGACTAAAATTACTTCATAGTTATGTCATTTTTGTCACACTTTTGCACAAACAGATTTCTGATTCATAAACAACAGCAATGTACCACTTTAAATGCAAGTAAACCTACCAAAGTCAAGAAATATCCCAGTTTGTATTGCAACACAAACCGTCTAGACGAAATGCAATCCGGTAAAAGACAGGGTAAGATTGTTAAAGTTACCAAATAAGGTATGTGGCACAGTGAAAAATTAGTGAGAGCAGCACCAACCGTTTTGCTCAGCATGAAAATATACTGTAACTGAGGAGGGAAAAAAKCAAACACGACAACAGAGAATGTTCCAGAAAGATCTATTTCTAATCTCTGCTGCATGTGAAGCTCTCTTGAGAAGAACCGAGAGCAATTTAGATCGGGGTGGTGGGCCACACAGGGTTTTAATGGTTGTGTTTTTAAAATAGCTTGTCAATGCTGGTCAGAGCTCCGGCGTCTTGTTAGAAACTCAATTGCTCTTCAATTTGGGTGCGCGACTGGCCGGGTGAGGATAACCGTGTAGCGTTTAGAGGCATTCGTTTTTGTAAAAATTGAGCTGTAGCGTGGGTGGTTAAGGTTTGAAGCAGGACAGAGACAACAAATCTCTGTTAATAAAGTGAGAACAGAGCTGTGCAATGAGTTTGTACACTATTATGCCAAAGTGTAAAAAATTTACTAAGTGTAAATTACAAAAAGTGAAGTTAGCCCAGGAGGTTTTTTTTATTTATTTTTTTACTTATTATATATTACTTATTATAGATATAGTTATTATAACTACTATGAAATCAACTTCCATAACCAACATCTACATGTTCAGTACTAGGGTATAAGGGGCGTTCAAGTCAAACTGGGACCTGGGATAAAAATTCCAATTCTAATGTATTCAAGGCGATATGTTCATGAATTTTGATCCTGGCCGAGGTGGCTCGGAGCCCAGTGCAGTCGTTCCCATGAACATTCAGAGAGTGGCACGACCTATCCTTTAAAATCTACAGATAACTTGCAAAGTGCTGTAAACGCAGTCATTCAATGAAGGTATTGCTACATCCCCTATACAGTCCTAACCTACAGTCCTGACCATTTCCACATGTTTGGGCCATTAAAGCAGTTCCTGGGAGGCTAGCGTTTCAGACGTGAAGCAGGCGGTCCCATCATGCTTTCCACCTTGATGGTATCCAAACACTAGTGAAACGCTGGGATAAGTGCATTACTGTAGTAGTGGATTATATAGAGAAATAAAGAGAGTTTTTAYGCTCAAAACTCTGTTTTGTCCGTTTGATTTGACTTGTTTTTCTAAGACATTTCCTACTTTTTTCTGCGAACACTTTATCCATTGCATTAGGTAAATATAACCGTTTATAAGTTCAAATAAAGTTAACAAGTTAAATATGCAATCCRATATCATGCTTTTCATATATCATGCTACACTATTTGGCTTACAAGCTAATGACGTGTAGAAATTAATTATTTTGAGACACGTTGTAAAACTTGCTGCATAATCACTAGAGGGAAGATGAACTTATTTAAAAGTCTTGGGATTCCCATTAGGGAAATTCAGCTTGTTAGGGAAACGCTTTTGAGCTGTCATTTATCACGGACGGCACAAGAAGGAATGCAAGCGTAGGCTGTTAAAACGGTTAAACATTAAAATATGCACAAGCACACAACACGGGAGAATAAAAACAGCGCTTGGGTAGAAATAGGCGTGACTACGACATGGCTGCAGTTACAAAAGCTGTTCTACGCTCATGTATTAATCTATAGGAGATATGAGACTACAGTATGCTTTGGGGACACTGGATAACCTGGAGGAAACCAAGAGCCCACCCGGTAACAACTGCTACTTGGATTCGTTTACAGGCAACTTGCTTAATGATAAACTACCAATCGGGAGGCGACGACAAACAGATCAAAATCTTTAAACATAATTTGATCAAACTTTGTGGATAGTGAAAAATTAAGTCTTTGCATGTTCATCGTAATGCTACTGCGAGGTATATATTATTGCTGTGCATACAAATCAGGGAGGAACAGATAGCGGACCAATCAGCCATGGCTGGAACCACAGCTCGTGAATTTCCCTACAAAAGCAGTTATTAGTGCACTCATGTTCATCATGCATTTCTGAGAGCATAACGACAGAGCTCGAGATAATCGCCTAATTAAAGTTTTCAATCACAACTCAATCAGGCAGAACTAGAAAAGTCTAATTAGTGTTGAGTCTGAGCGAGAGGCACTTACAGACGAAGCTGTGCAGCTATTCCTTCTTCTAAAGCAAGAAAAGTCATGATTGCTTTTAAAAACAGCTGTAGATTCGAAAGATTTTTGAGACTATCAGTGGAAGTGGGTTCCACAATTAAAATTGGCAGCAAAGTGCTGAAAGGGTTTGGCAAGGTGGACGCAGGTGTTTTCACCAGTGCCAACTCAAGACATTTCAATAAAAGCTCCAAGATGGCCAGCAAGACCTGGCTATCCACTACTGCTCTTCCTAATGGTCAGAATATCCAAGACGCCACGTCTTGGAGGGGAAGTCGTACCTTGTATCTCGCTCTTCAGCCTGAAGGACCAACAAGGACTCTGACCTCGTCCAAGCAACACTGCAAAACCCAAAAGTCTCTAGCGCCTTAAGGATGCTGTTCTGCAAATGTTCACTTCATTCACTAGAACCTGTTCACTGCCTGCTTCCTGATTCTTCTTCAGAGACATAAAATCCCCATCAAGTCCCAACATGCCAGCCATCACAGCACCATAGGTGGTTTTTCTCAAGGGACTCACAGGCTTGTTGCCACATTTCTCAAATGAACAAGGCACCTCCATCCATCACAAACAAAACATTAGGGGGTTTGTAGAGCCTCCTGCTTGAGCTGGATTTCCCTTAAGGGCCCCACCTATGCGGGATGCCAAATTAAAATGGATATTTCTGAAAATTGGGTTTTCAATAGCCATCACTCTGGCATGTACTTGTCTTGAAGGCACTGGTGGTTCAAACAGAGATTTCTCACCAGGGTCATTTCACTCGACTTTGCGAACTGATATTACATGTTATAATGAGCAGGAGCCTGGAGAGTGTTCCTTTCCGCGAACGGTACGGGCCTTGTGGTGCTATTTCTGACCGAATGGCAGCTATACTAACTTCAGATCAACTGTCCATCTGCCAACAAGGAAAGTCACATGTGGTGGCCTTTGTCTATATAAAGGTTTGTGGGTGGACTTCTTCACCACGGCCTGTAGCTGGGCATGACATCCAGCCCCTGTTCTGACATGACACTCTACAAGAAGCATCGCTTCCTCCCACACCAGGTTCTCAAAATTTTATTTAGCCATCTATTTTTATTATTATCCATCATATTATTATTATTATTATTATTATTATTATTATTATTATTTTGGATCATTATAGCAAAAGCCATTAAATTTAAACAAAGCACAAAACAAATAAATATAATCTGACTAGTATTATATGTAAGGGTTTAGGCAAGAGTTAAAACAGGAATTATTGCGTCCTCCTCAAAACTGTTCAGGACTTCCACCACCTACTAGGGTTGCTTTCTGCTTCTTTCTTTTTTCAGTTCCCAAGTGGTGAAATTGTGCAAATTGGAAACCCCAGGCATTCAAGGAACACCTGATGGCACAGGAGTAAACAAAGCACTTGGCCGCAGTGGTTGATGTAGTACCATTTCATGTGATCTGAAATTAGACTTATTAAAGAATACTACTTTGCTTGGCAATTGGTAAAAAGTATATAAAGACATTTCCAGACCAATGTTCAACTGATAATAAAAATGTATTTCCTAAAGATGCAATCGGCCAAAACATGTTATTGGTGCTGAAAAGTGTCTCATCTAGGTGAAAGGGTGAATTTTCAGATATGATTATAAAACAATTTTTCATAATACTTAATTCTTCTTATAGTATATGCCAATCAATGCATTGTTTTTTTGTAAATATGCATAGACATTTATCTTTGTATCAGATAAAAAAAAAAAAACACATTTGCTGAATACAATTTCATGCCAATTTTTTCAATGATTTTAATTGTCGTTCAGATGAAAGTTGGCCAATTATGGACACTACAGATTTTTTGCTTTTTAAGCTTCTACAGAAAAAAAAAATATGCAAAAAAAAATGTTTGGGCTAGAAGTCTATACTAATTTTAGCATCAATACTTAGAAATATTTAGAAATATGAATAATTTGCATTTTAAATTATTATAGTTTGAAGTGAGACAGTAGAACACTGGAAAAAAAATTGGGGGTAAAAAATTCTCTCCAAAATGCTTCAAGTTAACAACAACAGGATTGGTCACTTCCATGTTCCAAGAGTTTTGTTGCCATCTGCTTTTGCATCTGCAGTTAATACAGGGCTGTACCAAAAGTAATGCAAAATAAGCATAACTCAACATTTGCATTTGCACCATCATTGAATCATCTTTGAAAATGACTTTGTGATGGAGACATTGCTGAGTAGTACCTTTATATAGAGGAAGAATTACATAAACAATATGTGAACAAGGTGGATTAGATTATTTTAAAAAAGTTCTCCCCAGTTTAGCACTACTGTTGGTATCTTTTGGTTTCTGAATACATTACAATGGCATTGTGAGATCATTTTTAAAATACTGTTTTTGTTTTCATGTTTTCACCACACTAGCATTTGTAATTCTTTTTTGAAAGGTCCTTTTTTATCCATAATGTTATCCATTAAAAAACAACAACAACAACAACAACAAAAAACAGAAGGTTTTGAGTCCAGCCCGTGACATTTAGGTAATTCCCGCCTTTTCTCTTGTTTCCATAGCAACAGCAAGATGCATGTTTTCCCAAGCATTCAGAAAAATAATTTCTTTGATTTTTTAACA
The DNA here is from genome assembly GCA_003987875.1 of Clarias batrachus. Taxonomy (NCBI): domain Eukaryota; kingdom Metazoa; phylum Chordata; class Actinopteri; order Siluriformes; family Clariidae; genus Clarias; species Clarias batrachus. The sequence continues at coordinate 84,332 of QMIH01001503.1, read as the reverse complement.
TCTTTAACTTTTTAAATCTTGTTAATTAAACTGTTTTTGAAATTCATAACTGTTTTCCTTTTAACTTATCCAGACTAGGAATATTAGCACTGGGTAACAACCCTTCAACCCATTCAACCTGGGAGGATAGTGCTGAACTGTGCTGAACTTCATGGAAGAAAAAAAAAAAGATGAACGGAGATTACTTAAACTCTTTGTGAAGTTGCATGGTAAAAAAATCAACATTAAAACTATAGCTATGTTTAACAGAATTTCCATACGCCCACTATGTGCACATGAGTACATTCTGATATTTTCATCCACGAAGCAGGATTAAAAAGTGCATTTTCTGAGCTGAATTCTTGTAAACGGAAAGTCAAATTGTGTTACAAAAACAGACTTTAGCTGTTAGTGTGCGCTGAGACGGGTTTGTGACAGCAATCACCAAGTGCCTGTTTAGCAATCACAGGCAGTTCTTACCAGCTTCATAAACAAGCGTTTGAGAAATGGTTTCCGTTGCTAACTGCTCACGGCATGCGTTTCTTCAACTTGTTTCTAAAGTCAGCGTTAATAATGTCAAAGCAGGGTGTGAATTAGGCAGCGATTAACGAATGCAGTGTGAACCCGTGGGATTCCGTGTTTGTGCTTGTTTTCTTTATTGTGATTGTTTTCTTGTTTATTTGTGTGTGATACTTACTTGTGATGACATTACCGAATACCAAAGCTGTATTTAGAGAAAAGCAGATGATGAGAAATGAGCTAATGCGATGTTGTTTTGCTGCGTACGACTGAGGTGGGGAAAAAAGGCGAAAAAAGCTTTTGCTCTTTTATGATTATTTATTTATTATTTGGGTTCATATTTCAAATATATTTGCCTCTAAAATAGTTTATTACATGACAGAGAATATACAACGGCCAGCACTACAAGCTTTCCAAGCACTTGTGCACCGGAACATCTTTAAAAAAATGTTAAAAAAAAAAAAAAAGAAGACAATAACCAAAAGAAAATATCATTCTCGCTCAGGCTCTGAGACACACTCCGACCAATCTAATATAAGGACATACGGTACAACCATGGTGTGATTGCTTCATTTTCATGTGTGTGAGGAACCAGGACGTTTCACTACAGGATTTCACAGATTTTTTTATTTTTCTTTCTGTCTTTTTTGTGGTTGACACAATGAGCATGGCCATGATGTGAACTGTTTTTTCAGCACTCACGCTACAGAAATGGATGAAAGTCACAAAGGATGTGACAGCCTGTGTATGTTCATTTAAAATGTGTTTTTTCGCTCTGTTTCTTTTGCAAATTTTAATTCATGATGCAAATGACAAACTGTGACCTTTTTTTTTCTTTATAATTATTAATATTATATTAGGGCTCTGCACCAGGACATGATGAACATAATGAAATTAAACAAACCACTGAACTGATATGGTGCGTTTCAAATATACACTAATAGTCCATTTTTGACTGCACGTTCAGGAACGCATCCTTATCGTGCCTTAGCGGTGCAATGCATAAAATCGCTCTGATGTATAGTTCTGTGCAAGAGTCTTAAGCACCATGTTATTCTCACTCTCACTCACTCATCATCTATACCGCTTAATCCTGTATTCAGGGTCACGGGGGGCCTGGAGCCTATCCCAGGAGACTTAGGGCACATGGCAGGTGCCAATCCATCGCAGGGCACAGACACACACACACATACACTCACTACGGGCAATTTGGGAAYGCCAATTAGCCTAACCTACATGTCTTTGGACTGTGGGAGGAAACCGGAGTACCTGGAGGAAACCCACCAAGCACGGGGAGAACATGCAAACTCCATGCACACAGAGGCGGGAATCGAGCCTGGCCGGGGATCGAACCCGGACCCTGGCGGTGCAAGACGACAGTGCTAACCAGTACACCACCGTGCCGCCACCATGTTATTCTTTACAACGAATTTTGTTATACTGTATGTTTGTTATCATGTCTTTATTAGTATATACAAAACGATTCACTATTTCCAAACGTAACTTCAAACCTGATTAATGAATAAATAATATTACATGCAAATCAATGCAACATATTACATGACACATCAGTTTTCAGATGAAAACCAATTTCATCATGGATTTTACAAGAAAATAGACAGTTACAAAAATAACTCTGGAATATTCTCCAGCACATGCAGTAAAACCGACCTGCTTATAAAACTGCACAAATCTGCATTTTACACTACTGATTATTTTCAAGCAAAAGGTCTTCGCACCAAATACTGACTGTGTTTTTATAGAAGTTTCTTTTCTGTAGAAAAAGGCATCTTTGCTTATTATTATTTCTTTATATGTTCTCTTGTGCACAGTACTGCAAGTAAAACAGCTGTGAGGTTTCACTGAGTGTGCTTCTATTTTCATTTCATGCCAAACCTGGGAGCCACCTGAAAACTGGTCTGGAATTCAAATATTCTTCTGTAATGTTATCTATTCATTAATGATTACGTTGTGTTTGAAAATAGTGAACAATGTTGTACATAATAATGCAGACATGATAAATATATATATATATAACAAATTTTATAGTAAAGATAATACAGTATAGTGCCTAAGACCTTTGCACAGTACCGCATGTCAAAAGCTTTACCGATCAGCCACAACACTAAAACCACCACGAGGTGAATTGAACATTCTCGACTGTAAACCAGTAGACTGGTTATACTGTAGGATCATGGGCACCTGAGGGCGCGATAAATTCCAGCATATCCTGTCCGATGCGAAAAAGTCAATGTTGGCCATGACAGAAAGAGCCACCCAGTGCACCAGATCCTGCCCTGTACGGGGCTTAGCAGGCAAGGTTGTTGATCCGTCCTCAAAAATCCCCAGACCTCAATCCAACCATGCGTCCTTGGAGAAACAAATCTGATTCATGGAGGCCCAATCGTGCCCAAAGGATCTCGTTTTTACACACAATAGGGAATGGAGGGAAAAAATGTAAATAAAAACATCCAATGAGTTACTTTTGTGGGTGGAAATGCCTTAATGATTGAAACATTTCAGGCAGACTGGTTCAAGCTGACAGGAAGGCTTCAGTAACTCAGGTAACCATGCAAACAGAAAAGCATCTCAAAATATGAAACACTGTCGCACATGGCCTACAGTAGCTGAAGACCGAATCACGTTGCACACAGACCAGGAATCCGAGGCTACAGTGGGCACGGCCTCACCCAGCTGAACAACAGAAAAAGACCAATTTTATGTAAATATTAATATGAAGCACTTGACATGCATCTGCATGATTTTATGCACTGCGCTGCAGTCACATCATTGGCTGATTGGGCATGCATACAGGTGTTTCCAAGTAAACCAAGTAAAAACAATGGGTGTCTAAAACATATATTTGTCATTAAAATTGTCATTTTTATATCATTTCATTTAAGAAGCACCAATCGAATTTGTGTTCCAAAAAAGGTGCATGTTGGTGCCTTTTAAAACACGATCACAACCGTCACAACGCGCAGACGTACAGTAGAGTAGGCTGAAGACTGTACCATTGCGCGTCTGTGAAATAACTGAAAAAATGCAACTTTTCAGTTAGTGTGTGGATCAAACGGGTCCGTGTCTGTGACAGGAAATCAATCTCAGCATGGAAGTACAAGTCGTAAATCCACTGAATTATTTAAAGGAAGTTCGTCAGTGCTGATTTTTCTGATTTCACGTGACTTAAGGTCATTTAGAGGTTGTGTGCATACATTTTTGTGCGTTTGCTGGACAAAGCGAAACTCGTTCTCCATACTTCATGTAACGGCCATTTGGGGCGAATGACGGTGCATTTTTCCGAGCCCCATTTACTCATTTACCTCACTGGAACGAAATTGACCTTCTGTAACCACGAGAGACGTTTCAGTAGGAGGGGAAGAAACGATGCACAACAGAAATGCAGATAAAAGAAAGAAAAGTGCCATTACCAATGAACCAAGGATAAGATACTCTCTCTAACCCACTTATCCAACACTCTACAGTTGCGTAGTTATCATTTCCACCCCATGTTATTTTAATGCACCAGCCTCACAGATGTATTTCTTTCTCGCACATGCACACACCGTGTCACAACGTGACGTGACATGACATGACATGCAATCAATGCACATGCACAGAGTTCCTCGAATACAGCATGACGATATGGATAGAAATACACAAATACAAACGGAATTTGAACCTACGTAAAATCTTGAGATAAAAACGATGTGTTAATGTATTCCTTCACTTTAATACACAGTATATGTGTAATCTGGACTCTCAGTGCTAGCCTAACATCTACTGAGGTACATGAAATGTCTAGATGATGCTTGGTATAAGCTTTACATGAAGAGGTTGATATTTGGATTGCATGGAAAATGAGTATTGGAAAAATACTGTGAATTAATAAACAGTACAAATACGACTCGGAGCCCAAACTCGGAGCACGCTGGGTCGGCGGTGCAGACCTGAAAGAAAACACGGGCGAGGAATCGAAATTCCATTGCAAAATGAAATTCAGGTTTCTGACTTTCTGTCTTTTAAGAGTTACATTTCTATATTAACTAGACTTTATAACTTCTTTCCACCGATGACAAATGGTATGCCACCTAAATTTATTTGAAGGGAATTTATTTATATGACAATAATTGGCTTATTGGCTTCATAAATTTAAATATTCTTATATTATTGGCTAGTACTGATAAAGTTCTCATATTTAGTTTAGATTTTTTTTTTACAGCATAAGCCAGCACCATTCCTTTCAATCATTTCTTTTTTCAAGTCCCGTTATTCTGCTCCGGAAGCATTACATTTATTAAGATTAATGGCCAAGAGTCAGCACGAATAGTAACACGCATGCCTAAAAACTTACAGCATGTGACGTTCAGTCGGCCAAACCAGAAGCAAAAGAGAAATCTCAAAGGCTCTGTATTTGCTACGTAATTGTAAAAAAAAATAATAATAAAATAATAATAATAATAAAAAAAACAATGACCTGAGATGTGAGTCAACACTTAACCGGAATGTAGCAGATACATGAAATATAGCTTCTTAAGATAAATAAGCATTGATTGAATATGAGTGTGAGCAAATTTTACAAGCAAAGGCTGAAGAATGAGGAAAACCATGTCGTCAGAAATCTGATCTCACACTAGAAGCTCGGTGATTAGACACTGCATAATGATCATGAATAATACTGGGTCAAAATAAATGAATATATGATTGTTTCATAGCATATAATGTTATGATGACCAGTTTGCTCATAATGTGTATACTCTGACAGAGGCACACATGGTTTTTATTATACGTGTATATATATATATATATATATATATATATATATATATATATATATATATATTTGTGCTCCTTAAAAAGTCCACAAAAATCAGCATTCATGGTCATTTGATTAATAAATTGTGAGTAAATGCCATTCACAGAGGACCTAGTAGAGAACCCTGATGCACTCCCTGGGACCTTAGACGCGACAAATCAGAAGAAATGGTTCACAGTTAAAGTTTGAAACGTACGAGTTGTCGGAATAAGCATATGATACATATGACTCCAAGCGTAAACTACAATGGCACATTTCGCTAAACATGTGCTCAGCTTCAAAGAATCATTATTATGCTGTATTGCTTAATATGAAATGTGGATGTGCATTATTTATTGATGTGTAGTTCCTTTGTGCCAAAACTARATGTCTCCTCGCTTGCTGGCAGCATGGTCCGATTCCTCTTTTGAACGTCCAACACTTTCAGAAGGTGTAAAGTCGGCAAATGGCACTCATTTTCAGCACCTCTTTAAATGCCTGGATGAATCTTCATTACCGAGATCCTGTTCCGCAACTTGGCTTTTCCTCTGAAGGATCGTCAGGTCAGACATGCGGAGCGCGGTGACCTGCTGCGTTTGGAGTTCTTATGGACATTATCCTCCTGGGGAAATCAGTCGATTCTGATGTCCGTTAGTCCGTCACTGATTGGCCAATGCTCAGGCATGCGGTCTAAATGTGTAGATAATACGTCTTTGCCGTTGTCTCGGAGGATAGTTGGAAAAGGGCTAGACATGTCCGGTATAGGGTTACCCTCTCATATGAAGTTCAGTCCACCATTCTGATCAGCAGCAAGGCAGGAAACGTCTTTTATAATAAGGGACAAGGCATACAGCAAATTTGTAGCTGGACAAAATACCACATGGGGAAACCAAAGTGATTAAAAAAAGCATATAAATTTGTGCTTCTTTAGTTTAGTTTAACTTTATCATAGTCTGAGTCACGATCAGTCTCAGAAGTAATAGTCACTGTCCATGTGTTGATACTTAGGTAATATATCATATACACTGTACAGGCTCTCTTCTATTCAGCTTATCCAAATAGACCATGAGGTTAAGTCTCATTTCATTTGGCCATCCTCGCTTTCACTTTCTCCACCCTACATTCTGCTAATCCGTCACGAGAATCACATTTCTGCGCAGGACAGTCTAAGGGGTGAGAGACAGGCATTCGCAAGGGCATTTCAGCCCACGTTTGCCCCGACCTTCGCCTCGTCTGAAGAACCGCCATCATCTTTGGTAGCATAATTGACACTTTGGTGTGTCAGCAACACAGAGAGGGTGGAGAGGAAAGGAAGGGAAGGGAAGGGAAGGGGGGGTGGGGGGATAACGTACACACATACACGTGAACATTCATTGATGCGTTGTTAATGTTTGGAATATTATGAATGTGGATTCCACTAGTTGTAGCAAAAGGGTTGAGGTATGATGGCAAGCCATTGAGAACGCAGGGCTAAATTTAGAGACTGCACAGGGAGACAATGGCAAGTGCAAGAGAAGCATAGTCAGGCCAAGCATGATGAAATATGGCCAGGTGAGGAAGAGCAAGGGAAGTATGAATGAGGGGGGGGGGGRAAGGAAAGGAGGGAAGAGGGAAGGAACATATCTGGGCAGTGTTGGTTGATGCCACAAGGGAGGGGGTGGCGGTGGGAGCGAGGGGATGAACAGATGTATCGTCCATCATCTGGAGAAGAGCAGGACGTAGAGGCACATTGAGCTAACTAGAAGCTCGGTCAGTGTAACAGGCTGAAGGCTTCTGGCTGTTCCTGGAAGCACGGCTGCAGAGAGAGGGGAAAAAAAGAGAATAAGTCATTTTGGGATGTTCTAGTTAACGTAAAAACAAGAAAAACTATTCACTCCATGGACAAACCGTGTTAAAATTGATCAATCAGACATTACTGCAATGTGTCCTGGGCACCACAGATTACTGATGAAATCATAAAGATTGTCCTGCCAGGTGCATTACAGTGCAACAAGATTGCAAAGCAGTGATTATTTAAAAAAAAAAGTGGTCTTTAGCCTGGTGGTGCAAAGATTCATTCTACCTGTAGATCTGGTGTTGCCATGTCCTCTGAGGGAGGTTTTACGTTTGCGGCCTCTGATTAAGTATGAGGTATCCTTCTACATCTTCATTTTTGTGATGCCGCTTCATGACAATGTCACGTTTTAAAAGCAATACATAAATGAAATTGAAATAAATTGATTATGCTGTTATGGTGATTTTAATGTTTTTTTTAATGCAAAAAAAGCAGCTTTCTGTCTAAGCTTTACAAGGAATATTTATTAGAAACTATTGATTTTCTTTTTTTGGTTTGTTTTTGTTTGTTTGTAGTGTTTTGTTTGATCCGCAGTAGTCAGATTTGAGTGTAGTCTGCCAGATTTTTCTGGTTCAGATTCAGACACTGTGGACTCGGTTCATATTAAAGTATTGATTTATGAATCTGTTATATGAACTATAATTACTGTATCGTATCACTGGTACTGTATAAAAAACATACTGATATTGAGTGACATACCATATTTTTCCCTGTGTGGTTAAATGCCTAAATATTATTAGGCAAAGCAAACATTACATTTATTATTATTATTATTATCATCATCATCAATTTATGCTTATATAACACTATTTCTATAAATTTCATATCACACTGTGTCACAAGCTTGTACTTTATGATTCCTCCACTGTCATGTTTTTTAGAGGCGCAACAGACCGTGAACCTCTCGGATGGGATCGTGAACAGTTTTTGAGTCACGAATCGGATCTTTTTTACGGATCAGCAAAAAAGGGAGACAAGTATAATTTTGCTTGCCACTTACAACAGCAAAATGGAAAATGCAATGCATAGCAGGGATTTTGTCAGTCTGATCTGGCAACCCTGTTAGGCAGAGAGCGAACGAGTGGGGGAGAATTTGAGCAAAGTGCAAAGTTAAACTGTGTACAATTTTTCACTCCGTCCCAGATACAGTATAAAGGCATAACAGCAGTAGTAAAATTATATATATATATATATATATATATATATATATATATATATAAGAGAAAAAGGATGGTAATTTTTTATATATATATATATATATATATATATATGTATACTTTATATATATATAAAGTAAAACCCAATGTTCAAAACATATAGAATAAAGCCTTTCTATTGTGCTCTACTACACTATACCCTTACTCATTCACTAAATTGCCTATTTCTACAGTAGATAGTGCATGAAAGGAGAAAAAAAGGCTTTCAATTGTATAACATATATAACATCCTAAATTTAATGAGGGAAATATGAACTTAATTTGGAGATTGAATGAAAAAAGAGAGAAACTCATAAATTGTTCTCTGCTTATCTGAGCAGCTGCAATGTAAACTGTACATCATATGAACTGAGGAGTGACGTTACATAAAACTCACACTAGCGCTACACGATGTACTATACAAACAAAGCAATAATGTACTTTGGTACTGAAATATAAGTTAAGCATGCACACGAACACACACCAAGTGCATTATGCATGCATGCCACCAACAAAACAGGTTTAATACATAAAGAGTAGCTTTCTATTGAAGAGATCAATATTATTTATATAAAAGGTTTTCTTGTGCTGGCAGTAAATCAATACATTTTTAATAATGTTCCTTATTCTTCTGTTTCACTGAAGTACAACTGAAGCGCCTGTCGCTTCTCAAGGACTTTTGAAGGAGTTGGCAAGTTTCAAGGAGCGGGTCAGTAATGGAAGCGCACTTTAAGTGTGTTTTCTGGACGTGTGCCGTGTTCTAGCTAACTATACGTGCGCGTGTGTACATGCAGGTCAATCCCGGGGCTGTCGGAATGAACTTAATATTCAATTAGACCTTTTACGAAGATGATGTGTTTGAAAAAGGAAATCAGATATCTTGAATGTTTCATTAGAGTCCTGTGACACAACAGCGTACTCCTGAGGTCCATTCTCTTCGCGGCGGTGCAAAAAAAGAAACAAATTATTATTCAAACTCATTACTATTCAAATGCATTAACATACTGAATACTTTCACTAATTGAAATGTAACTGGAAAATATTAAGACGTCTCAGAGCCGTCATCCATCGTGGGATTTAAAACCAAGCGAACGCAATATGGTAGCTCTTATGAGAGAGGAAATATCAACTGTTTGAAATATACAAGCCTTAGAAGATCAAATCTTTCCACTCTCTTCTGTCTTATGTGGGAGAAAAGTCTCTCTCAAACACAACAAAAAGGCAAAAGCACAAGGAACAACAGACATACTGTATAGAACAACATGAGCTTAAGTAAACAGTGCGCTACATCCAGGATGGGGATCAAAGCAGAAGCGCCACACCCACATACACACACACACACACACACTCAATTACACACACACACAAAATTCTGCCACGGCTACGAGCTATTTTTCATCTGACAGAGTACAGGGAGGAAAAAAAAAAAAAAAAGACACAAGCCATCGGCAGCTCCTGATATGATTGCCACCCACGGAGAGGCGACTGGAGAAAAGTGACACAGCAAATAAAACAAGAAATAAAAACAGAGGAAATAAAATGGGCCTAGGAGGAGGTGGGGAGAATAGAACAGAATGGAACAATATATAGTGAACTAGAAATAAAACAGAACATAATGGAAAAAAGAATAGACTGTAATGAAACTGACTTGAACAGAATATAATAGAAAAAAAAAGACATATGGAAAAGAACTGTATAGAACTGGCACAAGGCTGAATACACCCTCGACGKGGTGCCGGTCCATCGCAGGGCACATGCGCTCACACACCGATTAGCCTAATCTGCATGTCTTCCGACWGTGGGCGGAAACCCGGGAGGCACGAGAGAACATGCAACCTCCAAACACGAACAGACCCGAAGRTGGGACTCGAACCCTCGACCCTTGAGGTGTGAAGCTACAGTGTAGCCTCAAACTAGATCAAAAGAAAATATTAAAAAGTGGAATAAAATGTAGCGACATAGAGTGGAATAGAATGGAGGCAGCACGGTGGCTTAGCGGTTAGCATGGGTCCGGGTTCGATTCCCACCTCGGATCTGTGTGCGCGGTGTTTGTATGTTGGAATAGCGAAGACTATAATAGAAGTCATGCAGAAACAGTTAATCAAGGAAGATCCAGCAGAAATCATTCAACTCACTCACTCACCATCTACAGTATACCGCTTTATCCCGTATACAGGGTTGCGGGAAGCCTGGAGCCTATCCCAGGAGACTTAGGGTGCCAATCCATCGCCGGGCACACACACACACACGCACACACACACACATGCTCATTCACACACTACGGGGATGTCAGTCAGCCTAATCTGTATGTTTTTAGACTGTGGGAGGAAACAAGCGCACTCCATACATACAGACCCCAAGGAGCGAGTCGAACCCGGAACCTGGAGGAGCAAGGTGACAGTGCTAACCACTATGCCAAAGAGTGGTACTGAAAGTAAAAGATTTTGAAAGGTAAACGTTTGTTCATTTATGCGACATAACAGCTTTTAGTAGGATCTGCAGATCGCTCCACATTCATATCAAGGAATAAACTAAAGAAAATTAAAAGCAAATGATAAAATAAAAGCAATAATAAATCAATTGATTGATTGATTAATTAATTACCAAGAATGTGATGTTTTAACTCCAGCAGAAACAGGAACCGCCCCACACAGTTACTAAAACTAGACATTATTATATTAAGTGTATCAACAATCTGCACCAGTTCCCGGAGTCTCTCCTTAGCTTTAGACTTTAATACTTGAGTGATGAATCTCTGCCCTTATAGCACTGCTTTTTATGGATGAAAACAACAACAACAACAACAACAACAACAAAAAAAAGAAAAGAAGAAAGGCATGCTCTAAAGTTCTAATAAACTTGGGCTTAGATTTCCATCTCTGATTGATTTGAGGTCACAGACTTTACTACAAGCAATAAATAAAGACTCGTACAGTAAAAAATGCATTTGGCTAATAATCTAAATGATTGTTATTCCCCAGGTTCCTTTCTGGATTGCATTTAAGTGCTTATAATGTATTGCACAAAATATTTCTAATACCACTTATGTATTATTAAAATTAAAAGTTAAATTAAAAACACTTAAAATCATTGTTGATTATACGAATTTCATTGTATTTATCAAATAATAGTTTGTGGTTCACCAAACCCCCCCCCAAAATTAAAAATTAAAAAATAAATATATACAGTATATATTAGCAAATAAGGACAAAAAAAAGCTGACTTTGTTTAAATATCCCCTGCATGGTGAAAAACAGTTAATTAACAGTAAATTTCTTTGCCCATTTATGTGAGAAAGTGTTTCCTCATGCTCCCAGAAGCCCACTCTAGGGCAGCGGTAGCACAGAGGGCACWGAGCGAGTGATCAGAAGGTCGGGGGTTCCAGCCTGCACCGTGTTGACATTGTTGGGCCCTTGAGCAAGGCCCTCAACCCCATCTGCTCCAGGGGCGCTGTATCATGGCTGACCCTGCGCTCTGACCCCAGGCAAGATGGGAAATACGAAGAAAGAATTTCACTGTGCAGTAACTTATACAAGTACGTGACAAATRAAGGCTTCTAAACTTTACTCTTACACAGAGTGAACCCTGAAATAATCCTGTTCATACGTGATGAACTGTTTATTCAGTMATTCAGATCATCAGGTGACTTAATTTTATTCGCATTCAGGTCTGAGCCTAGACCTGAAGCAAACTTCATCAAACAGAAGCAACAGCAGTTTACACAGATGTTTAGTCCCAATCCTCACAATGTGCGGAAATCCTCTTAACTTCACTATAAAACATCGCTGTGATTTTTATTTTATTTAATAAGTGCTTAGGTGATCTCCATTTGTGATTATCATTTTTCTGAACACATTTCTTCTACAAAGTTGAAGGTACATTAGGTTCAGGACAGTCCGTTCAGGTTCTTAATCCAAATCCAGTAATTACAAATCTTCACGCTGAACGCGGCGAGAGCGTCCTGTCGCCGCTCGTCGCCGCGCTTCGCCGCTCTGACGTAGACCGAATGACTTTCTAGTATTTAAAGGGGCCGCAAAGCAACCAAGCTTGATCTTATGGAGACTGACCAAAAATGGGCAAGAAAACAAGAAACTGATTAATAGAAAGAACTGTATTGCAGAAATAAACAAAATATAAACCATTCGTATGGTGTGGCTTCTGTTCATTGTGAATTGCTAGTCTAATTTATTTTTTTATTATTATATTATATTTCATATTATATTTAAAAACCAACAATTTCAAACACCTTTGTCCACGCATCTTTTTTTTTTTTTTAATTTATGTCCCTGTACACAAACTGGGACGTGTCATAAATAACCGGGAAACCCGCTACCGCAATAATTAACCTCTCCTCCATTTTGCTTGGGAACTAATGTCGCCGGAACAAAAGTTTACAGGACTGCGTTCCGCGGAATCCGCTCAAGCGGAGGACCTGCCTTTTAATTGGTTGCCGCTCAACCGCGTCATAGCTCATTACCATAAAGTTGAGCTGGTTTCAACTCCCTTCGCCGCTCTCGCCGCCCCGCGCCGCTCTTCGCCGCCGGCTCCCATTGAAAATGAATGACTTCCGGCGTCTTTGACGCTCTCGCCGCGTTCGGTGTGAACGCAGGGTTACTGTAATTGGTTTCAGTGCTTAATAATTTGGCGCTTCTGAAATGGTGACTTTTAATCTGGATACGCAGTGTATTTAGATGGAAAAAAAATATCTCCCCGTGTTTATTCTTTTTATTTAATTAACATTCAATTCAATATGTTGTAAATAAAATCCAAGTCTTACTTAATTTTTTTTCTTTGTAGTCACGTTTTTGACTCTATCTACTGTACCTAACGAGATCTTTCAAAAACCTACAGAAGATTATAACAAGTAAATAAAACGTCATGCAAAAATGTTCATGTAATTTTGGCAAAATATTTTTCATTCTAATAATATTTTTTTATTTTATTTAAGATGCCAATATATAGGTATAAAAGCAACTGTAGTCAAAAGCACTTTTTTCTGTCGACATTCCTATTCAACATTTGTTTTGTTTTTTTAAGAATCCTAGATATATACGAGTGGTGTTCAAATAAAACCAGAACTTGCAATGCAATTTGTGTTAAATGCAGGCGTTCCTGTGAACTTTCAAGAAATGAAACACATGATCCTTGGAAAAAAAAAAAAATTGGGAATATTTTGTCTCAAACTGTCCCATCTGTCTGTGGGAACTGTACACACAATCATTCACTAACACCACTTACAGCACATTACAGTCCTGAGCTCACTCCTAGCCATGTCCCCATGTTTGGGCCATTAAAGGAGTTCCTGGAAGCCGAGCGTTTCAGTCAAGTGGCGAGCAGTCTGAGTTTTTACTTTCATAACCGTTCTTTAAAAAATAAAAATAAAAAGTCCGGTTTGATTTGAACACTGGATTTGTATGACACAACAGCGCTACATTTAATTAAAAAAAATGAATTAACAAATGAAATCAGCTTCATTCTGTCCCTTTAACAGCCACATGGCAGCACTGTGATATATTTATACTGGCAGCTCAATTTCATGTCGATGCTAACGGGCAGTGGGTTAAAGATATCACCATCAGCCTCATTCAAAAATCCAAAGACATAAAGAAGAAAGCAGGCAAAAGGTCAATGATGAATATAGACAGAATGATTGAGGACACGTCTACAGTATCAATACTGTACAAACACTTCGCTCCACAGGTACAAGCTGTATATTGATTTTAAACTACACATCATCCACAGTGAGAGGGGGATGAGCTGAATGGATCTCAACAGCGCGGATATTCTGCTCACGCGTCCTAGTTGAGACACTTGATGCAAACGAATCCTGCAAAGACGGGGGTTACCTTATTTTCCCGCTCGTCTCCCTGAGCTCCCTAAAGTTCTGTCTGATGTAAAAACAGGATTTGGGTAACAAACTGAAGGTAGAGAAGCAGATACTGTACAGTAGCTCGTGCTTACCAAAACAAAAAAAGGGGGTTTGGGGGTAAATTGAGTAGATAAAGTTTATTACAGTGGAATCTTTTGCTGGTGGCTTTTCTTATATTTGTGGTGTTTGTGTATGGACAGATAAAAAGGTTCTTTGCATGATTCTTCATGTTGCTCGTCATGCTACCACTTTGTTCCTCACTCATGTGGACGGATTTGTGACTTCACCGCAGGCACGGTGAAATTTTGTGAACGTCAAATGTTAGCACAAAGTTAGGAATGCTGCTTCATTAGAATTAAAAATGCAACTTTTATTCCAAATTCGACACCAGAAAAGGTTTCCTTTTGATTCAGGTTTCTCTCTCAATAATGTTTCTCATTAAAGCTCAAGATCAAAACCTAAAGGTGCTATACAAATTTAAGTAAAAAAAAGAAAATCATTCCTAATATTGTGCACGGACAACTTAGGACAATTTGAGTCTTTTTGAGGCATACTGGACCAATGCAAGTCCATTTACGTCCTCACATTAATGTACATTTATATCATCCTCATCTCGGCTCCATATGAGAAGCGTAATAGGAGACAAAGGCGATCTGGATTTTTTTTTCATCGTCTTGGCGCAGGGTTTTTTCTGTCACAGTGCCCGTATATGCTYGGGACGGGCACTCGTCCTCCGCTGTGCCACAGGAGCCTAACTGGAAGGAAGGAAAGGACAGAGACAAGAGCGCTGTGCCAAGCTTGAGCTCTGCTAGTTTCCACTGGATCGGCTGGCACAGACATGGGCACAGATTTTTTCCCAAAAGAAGAATTTCCTAGAAAGAAGTTTTGCTCTCTTTAGACCACTTAATTTTGTCTCTCGTCAAAACCTAGTCCGGTGATGTTCCAACTTTAAGAATAACCAGTAGAACAAGTAATAAAAGTTTAGAGTTACTTTGATTTGATGTCCTTAAGTCTTGTATTAAATACCATCTCTGGTTTACTTAATATACAAAATGTGCCGTCACTGTTGTTCTCGCCCTCATCTAATCCTTTCTAATTAAGGGCCAGCAAAACTCTGAATACTTTAAAAACAGTTTAGAAAACTAAACTGCTGGGCCTGCTGGGAAATGCATACAAGTATTCACTTAATGATACACAGTATATGTGCATAATAATATTAGTGATATAAATATTCCAATTGATCGCACGCATGCATGCACACAGTTTCATCTGAGAGCGTACAGGGGGAAAAAAAACATAACCACACTGCAAATATACTGTTCACTACAGTCAAAAGGTTGGACACACCTTCCTATTCCATGGGTTTCTTTATGAGGCCCAAAATATTCAGTAATCTCCTTTGAACAGCTCATATTGAGATGTTTCGGCTTTGAGAAGTTTTGGTCTTGCTTTCCGGGGAAGGTTTTCATGCGAGCCAGTTTCATCATGGTGCTGGATGGGTTTTGCAAATGCACCTGACACAATACTGTTTTTGCAAGAACTGTTCCATAACCTATTATTATTATTATAGATATGGCATTGACCCTATAGGAATTACAGCCATTTTCAGACCCGCAATTTCTGATGGCTTAAACATAATGGAATAAAGCAGCTGATAATCGGGTGCATGGCGAGGTGTAGGCTGTTCCCTGATTACTCCAGAACTGATGAAGCAGATGAAAGGCCTGGTTGTGCTTCTGAGTGTTACATTTGCATTTGGAAGCTGTTCACTCAAACTCTCAACATAACAGTCAAGTCTAATGAGTTACAGTAAGTCCGGCAACATTTATAACTATGAGTTTGATACGTTTACAGTTTTAACTAACGCTTACACGGGAATTGTACAAAATTCTGACACTGAATTTTCAAAGCTTTTGCAAACCATAATGAAAAAAAAAAGATGTACTGTATATTTTCCTAATTCTATGAGCTGCACCAACCTGTGGCAGGGGGCATCTCTTGTTTGCATTTCCCTTTCGTGACGGAGACATCATCGATGGCGATGTCGCCCTCAAACCCGTCGCCCCGGATGCCCTCAAACACCACCTGGAAATCGAGAAAACACATGAATAAGTACAAATTATAAACGGTACGGTCCTTGACCATCGACTATGACTAGTCTTTTTTTTTTTTTTTTGTAGTGACAATTTTGCATTTCTAATTAATTATTCAGGGGGAAAAATGTTTATTAAATGTGAACACCTGCTTTAGAGAAACATGGTTGCAGAAGTTTATTGAAAGGGTATTGATTTATTATGCGTTCATAAATATACCATGTGTTTTTAAATTAAAATGGTGTTGTATAACATGAAATCAATCATGAATCCAATAAGTGTTAACATTTATTCTAATTCGGGATATGAATAGATGTGTCTGTACTTCTTGTGTAAAAAAAAAAAAACCTACTGTATAATAATCATTTTGTCAAACACAGGCTTGAAACTTATTGTGGCTTATATGATTTATAACAGAAACTGATGTGCACATCAAGATGTTGCTAAGTTTCAGATAAAAACAAAGCCGACTTGTTTTCAACACATAAAACAAAATTAAAAAGTAGAAATTTGTCAAAATCATCATTTCTGTACATATCTTTAGCGTCTCAACATGTTTAGCTTCGAGCGCTCATTTCGCTCAACTGTCTGTCGCTCGGTCATCAATTTCCTCTCCTCCTTTACGCACGATAAACACGTTACGGCTCTTTACACGCYGAGCACACACACACACACACACGCAGCGCTGGCGTTGACTGACAGCTTAATTATGTTAGCACTGAAGCTGCCTATACACACCTAATCGCACACCTAATCACACACACACACATACAGGCCTGATTCGGTTCCACGCTAACACACTGCATTACTCACTAGCTGGATGCTCGCGCAAAACAAATGAATCGATAAAAAAGGAAAGACAGCTTTGTACACTTTCGATTAACCCGAGACAGTTTATCAGTGGAATTACATCCGTCCGCTGCTTAAGATCCTGTGACGTTTTTAGTGCTGAGTGCAGTGTGTTGTTAACAAGAATTACTAAAACTCTTTCTGTCTCGCATCATGTCTGATTATATTTCTGTCCGAGTCTTCACTAGTATAAATGATAATAATAATAATAATAATAATAAATATTAACCCATTTACTCTAGGCAGGAATGATTTATCTTTACGTAGAAACACAAACAACGTAAGCCGGAGATGAAATCCCCGTGCGACTTACTGGGCCGAAACCTAACACAGGCTACACAAGAATAACGGATGTTCGTATTTAAAACAAGAATAAAAGAGTCTAAAGAGGCTTAAAGTTAATGAAACAAATAACAGGACAAATTGAAGCAGTTTTGAAGCAAATGATGTGACGGTAAAGTCTTCAGTACAGAATGCATTACAGTACAGGATGCAGGATAATGAGCTGAGCTGAGCTCGTCCCTGTGTTCCCAGGTTTATATGGCACATAAACACTAGCATGGCGGCGCGCTGGCTTAGGGCTGAGCACCGTAGCCTCGCACCTCCAGGGTTGAGAGTTCGATTCCCATCACGAGTCACACATTGTGCATGTTCTCCCCGTGCTTGGCGAGTTTCCTCCCACAATCCAGAGACGTGCAGATTAGGCTAATTGGTGTCCTGTCCCAGGTGTACCCTGCCACGTGCCCTAGTCTCCTGGGATAGGCTCGGTCCAAACCCCCCCGCGACCTTGTACACAGGATAAGCAGGGTCCCATGTAACCAAGGCCAGCACATTCTTAAAGTAACACTGGATGATTTAAAGCTGGAGATGAGGTTTTAGGTTTCCATTTTGACGTTTTATGTTTTTGACTGATGAAATCYGTTGTCGAGATCCCCAGAAGCACATAACCACTGCTAACCATTAGATCTGTCTGTCTTCAAGGAGCATTTTATCTCGAAATAGGTCACGTTTGTCTCGAACAGAACAGGATACAGGTTAATGTGTGTGTTAGCAGAAAAACGAGCAAGGCACCGTAGGACCCTGCGAACATGAGTACACACTCACGCTTGGGTTACTGTGCAGGGTGTTGTGTGTTTCTCACATGTGCCTGTAGGTCTTCTCTGGTCACATCCCAGCTATCGAAAACAAACTGGTGGGTGGTTTAACTACACTAAAGTGTCTTGATTGGGTGTGTGATCGAAGTGTGTGTGCTCAGTGTGTGTGCGCCGACTTACTGCCCTCCTGTCTGCACCTACTGTTACTGGGATTGGGTTATCTGCAGATGCCAAAGAAAAGGTTGTGACTAAAAACGACTTTTATTATTATTATTATTATTATTATTATTATTATTATTATTTAACATCAGCTCAAAATCTCCACTGACAGTTGATAATTATTAAAAATAATAATATATTTTTTTAATAATGATAATAATAAACAGATTTTCAATAAGTCTACAAAGGAAAGTTGGTGTATTTTTGATATATTTGTATTCATAAGACAAAGTGAAGTGTCAGGCTGTTTGAGACTTTGTATTGTTAAGAGCTCTTCATGCCAGACAGAGAAAGAGAAACAAGTGCAAGGTCAAGCCTCCTGACTACAGAAAACTCTCAACGAAAACACTTTGACTTCTGATTTACCCAGCCAGTCCAATTAAACACACACACACACACACACACACACACACACACACACACAATATTATTCTGACCCTTAACTTAATCCTCGCCTAAGTCTCTTTGAACAGGATGATGTTGCGAATAAGTGAAGGAGAAGAATAAAGAATGAGGGAGAGGGAACCTCACACTTCTAATTCATGAGCTCGCCAATCGACTCCTCCGCTCATTTCTAAGGTGGGCTAATTTGATTTCCATTGCTAGCATGTCCGTGGCACTAATCCTAACCCTCTCTCTTTCTTTTTCTTTTCTCTGTGCTAATTGGCTACCAGGTCACAGGAAAAGGATGAGAGACAGGAACACGGGTGTAATGTCAAACACAAATGTAATGTCACCTGATGTTATAGGCGACTTTTGTTTTTTTCTCTCTCTCTATTTTTTTTAATTTTTATAAGCACTCACATCCACACACACCATTCTCAAGATTGCTTTCTGTTCAATTGTTTGCTATAAATGTCATTTCAACCTGGTTGGCTTGTTAATTATTATTATTATTATTATTATTATTATTATTATTTTGAGTATCAGACTGTGACTTCGCACCTCCAGGGTCGAGGGTACGACTCCCACCCCGGGGTGTGTGTGGTGTTTGCATGCTCTGCTTAGTGGGGTTCCTCCAGGTACTCCAGTTTCCTCCAACAGTCCAAAGATTAGGCTCATTGGTGTCCTCAATACATATAGTTCTCCAAGGTGTCCAGGGACACCTCATGACCCTGTGCAGGATAAGCGGTATAGAAGACGAAAGAATGAATAACAAAACATATCTATACTGTATATACCCCCATCAGCCATAACAGTCTGACTACTGACAAGTCAACTGAACACCATGTATCACAAATTATACACCAGTAAACTGGTAACACGATTGTCACCCTGCATGGTCCCATCAATGTCAAAAAGAAAATGCTGGCTTTGAGAAAAAATTCACCAAAATATCCAGTGCACCACAGCCCACTGCTCGCACAGGGTCCAGAAGGCAAAGAGCCCAGTGTTGCTGACCGAGCAGCCAAACTCCCCAGATCCTGATCTGATCGAGCGCCCATGGAATTTATCGAAAAAACACAAAGGCTCCAACTGCACTCAATTGCAACTCAATTGCACTCAAACGTACTGCTGCCAACATCCTGGTACGAGACACCACAGCACAAACTCCCAGCCATCCCAACATATAAAACTGAACTTAACCWAWATTAATCATTTCCTGGCACACTAAAAAATGCTGGGTTGTTTTTACTACCAAACGCTGGGTTGCCTGTGTTGGGTCATTTGTCTGGGTTATTTACAGGGAGTTGGGGACTTTTTGTTTAACCCARCTTGCTGGGTTGGAGTTGGGTTAGCTAGTGACAGCTAGCATCACAGACAAGACCGCCCCTCCCCCGAAGTTCACCATGTATCCAGTGGCTGTGTCAACTTTGTGTCTTTTTTTTGAGCTGCTGATGAGTGTCCTTCCTACTCGCGCATTTAAGATATAAGGTCTAAAATATACGGTCTGTATACACACCTATGACTGAATTTGTTCACTGTATGTAACGTTTATTACTCTTACCGTGTTAACGTTACAGTCAAACTTTCAGCCTGGTCTGTGCTATAGCATGCTAGTTTATCTGACAATGGCTGCTAACTAGCCAAACCAAAGAACCCCACCTGTGTATGAAAGAAACTACAAAAATGTCTGAGCTTCTTAGCTTTCTTTGTAGAATGCTTGCAGGGTGTATGAAGATGGTGAAGTGATGAATGAAAGCTAAACTGTTAACTTTAGCTAGGTTGCTAGCGTTAGCAACCACATTAACATTAGAACTTTATTGATCTTAATGCTTGAGGTAATAAAAAGCTGAGGTGTTACAAAACACTAATCCTCTTACAAATATGCATACTAGCCAACCAACTTTTACTTTCTTTAATTTCTTTCTTTCTAAGGTTGGAACCGACACTGTGGAATATCTCCAGCAGGCTGAAGTGTCGAGGCCGAACCCCTACATCCTGATGTTGGGAGATAATGACCAGCACTGCTCTCAGGCATTACTGCGTCTGAGTAATATAGTATAGTAATGATGTCGCTGTTGAACTTGTTTTGTATTATTTTATCTTGTGCTTTTGAAAAATAAAAATCTATGATTTGTACATTTAACTGGGTGATGTTTATTGCATATATGTATGGTTTGCAAAACTTAACATTCCAGTTAATAGAATGGGTAGAGTAGACTCCTGTAGTTCTGGGCAGAACATTTGACCAATTTATGTGGTAGAATTAACTCAGCATTGTAGTTAAACATGACCTGGCGTTTGGATTGAATATTTTACCCATCTTGCTGGGTTAAACAAATAACCCATTTTGCTGGGTTAAATTAACCCAGCATGTACTGCAGTTGGTCCAATATTTATCCAGCAGCTGGGTTAAAAACAACCCAAACTGGGTGTGATAACATGCAGCGCAGCCTCATAATGAGTTTTATAAAGCTGCCGATCATTTTTTTCACATGCCGTTGTATACTTTATAATCTGTTCCCATATGATGTTTCGGTTCCACCTTTTTACTGACCATGTTTAAGCCAAGGGAAGCCGCTTATTACGCCAGGATGCCAACGCTCCATCGTGGTTTATACGCGTACGACAGGTTTTTCCCCCACAAGACTGTGAATCCTTTTGTCTCTTTGCAGATGCATCGAAATTGGATTACTCACCATTGGGACAGTTTCACAGGACTACGGTTTTTCATCATCGTGCTCCCGGATTGAGTCATAAAGGCAGTCATGCTGATACAATACTCCCGCATTCCAACACACGCTTACACGGTATACGGGGGTATTTTGTGCACTACAGTGGCTGTTTTGTATCATACACACATTTACGGTTGGTCTACTGAGTGTTGTTTGTGTGTCTTTTGTGTTCATTGGTTTTGCTAACACCAGCAGACGAGATCTCGGTTAATGAATTAATATGACCATTGTAAACATTCTTGGGACTCATGATGCTGTGTTTGCACAAAATCTTGCGCAAAAAAAAGTTTTGATTGGCTCCCGGAAGTAAGTACACGCAACCGGATGTACGTGTGACTGCTTTTTTTTTTGTTCTTAAGGCAAAAATTCGTTAAAAAAAAAGTTTGTACGCCGAGGTCTCACTGCAATGAGCCCTATAGTGTGTATGTGTTACCTGCTAGGAACAGCTTGATTTTATACACTCATATAGAATATTACACAGCTACATGTAGTAACTGGTGTTCACTTTTTGCCTTGGATGGATGTATTCTCTCCCTACACTGAACATATAGTGCATTAGTGCTGTGTTCCTCATTACAGAAAGAACCGCATTCACTCTCCATACCCGCCTTCAAAACGGACTCAAGGCTAAAGCTTAAAAAGCCGTGATTCTCGGCATTCAAGCGCGCTTCACTTACAGAAGTATGCGCTGCCATTTTTAATAGGATCGCTCCAGCGCTTGCTCTTTAGCATGTGTGTGTGTGTGTGTGTGCAAGACACAAAGAGAGACATTAATTAGCGCATGTGGCTGCTGAAGGTTACGAGAGAGTCGTGGAAATGCTGGAAGTCCCTTTTTGCGCTCCGACCACCACGGAAAGAAAGAAACAAGAAATAAAATAACGACAGGACACAAAGAAAAGGGAAGAAAAAAAAACATCAAAGAGGCTAKTGGGAATGAATACATGACCAGACGAGAGAGATAGAGAGGGCGAGAAAGAGGTTAATGGATGAAGCGCATATGAAAAGCTCACAGGGATTGAAAACTGAAAAACAGCCAGTTTTACAAAAAACACGACGGAGGTCAACGTACTACAAATAAAATCATAATTAAGCTAGGCTAATTATCACATCTCCCTTACAGAGGATGCAAGTAGTGCTTTTACTTTAGGGATGATAACGTCCCTTGATAATTTGTAAAAATAAAAAAATAAAAAAAAAAAGAGAGAGAGAAAAAAAGAAAACTGCGGCCAACTCCAGAGCCATCGACACACAGCAGAGAAAACTGTGAGTAAAATGTACAGCCATATTAGCGACCGTCCTAATAACAGGTGCATGGGAGTAAGTTTTAAGTAAGCAAGAGTGTTTTTTAATTATTCTTTTTTTTTTGAAAATTGTCTTCATGGCTTATTTGTTAAAGTATATTACTTAAAAATATATATTAAATAGTTGTAAAAGCTTAGTTTTTCAATAGTTGCCATATTCGTACCAGGCCAAGCGTCCTTGATGTGCCAATCTTTTGTAGAGTTATCTGGATATTCTTTAATTTAAAAAAATGTAAAGGTATTAAAACATTCTGAATAACTATATGCCACTTATTTATATATATATATTAATCGCCCACTATTTTTGACTCAATTTCTTTCTGATTTTTAAAACTTTTGTGGAATCTTTGATGCTGTGCATGTTGGTTTTTCCATTATGTCACAACAGAAAAATGTTTAGATGCCTTCAGAAGGTGTGTCCAAACTTTCCTGATTTACAGTAGATTTCTTTCTATATTGTAAAATAATGTTGAAGGCATTCAACATTTTTAATGTTACTTTAAAATATCCTGTAACTTTTGCGACTAAAGAGTCTAAAGCAGGCATGGGCAAACTGCGGCCCGTTTAACGTTTTGATCCGGCCCGCCAAACTTGAAAATTAACCTTAACATTAAGGTTAATAAATTAACCTTGTTAATGTTTTATTTCCCCTGTAATTCTGATGTTTCAAGAGATGGCACACTCTAGATATATTGGCTTTGTTGAGGTAAAGCGTAGGCCTATTACTCCACGTTTGCACTTTACCCTTTGACCAAACCATGCCATCTATCTGCTCCTGTTCCGGAACTCAATGTGGCCCACGAATCAAAAAGTTTGTCCACCCCTGGTCTAAAGAGTTATAAAGCTATAAAGAGTTTTGAGGGGCTCTATGGTATGTATATTCATACTGTAATAAAGATGGAAGGTGGAGAATTTCAGGGAGAATGAAAAAATGCATGAAAAACTTACAGTATCTAGGAATGTGGCAAAAGTGTATAATTCTCCCATTGTCTATCTATTGTCCAACACAGCACTATAATCTAGGGAAGGGAATATTTTCTTTTCATTTCTTTATTTTTTATTACCTTATATACGCGTATAAGCTACAGTATATACACAACTAAAATTACATAAGAAAAGTGAATCCTGTATCTCATACTACTGCATTATAATATCCACTGTGATGTAATTATACATGATGGACTGGACTGCTAGTACAAAAAAAAAGGCTGCCAGAAGGCATAACTGAAAATCAAGCACTTGCTGAAAAATATAGCTTTAATACACATGCACATTAAAGTAAATATATTCCATGGTTTCCT
The DNA here is from genome assembly GCA_003987875.1 of Clarias batrachus. Taxonomy (NCBI): domain Eukaryota; kingdom Metazoa; phylum Chordata; class Actinopteri; order Siluriformes; family Clariidae; genus Clarias; species Clarias batrachus. Next base: position 60,164 of record QMIH01001503.1, on the reverse strand, counting down.
TTGGGGGGGAAAAAAATAATTGCCCTTAATTTACTGTTTCATATTCAAAACCTGTTTCTATACCACAGCAAGCTCTTGAGAGAGAAAGATCTGACATGGAGATAATTGAATATTTCTCTCCTGCATAATCAAGTGTGATATGTATATTTAAGAATGATTGTATATATATATGTATGCATGTATGTATGTAGTACTATAGGTTTGCATGTATGCACTGTTTATACAGTATGCATGTATAATTATGTACAGTATAATTATACATGCATACTGTATGTAATTATGTACAGTATGTATGTACTGTTATGTATCTATGTAAGTACTGTTATGTATGTATGTAAGTCCTCTTGTGCCACTAAAAATCGGTGAATCCGATACAGCATCTGTGGGCTGTGCCAGCATGATCCACCTTGCAACTGTAAGTTTAAGCTTCACATTGTAAAGAACAACTCTTTATAACGGCTATGGCAATAGTGTTAATTTGAAGCGTCAGTGCGCAGATGTTCGACAACATTAATAAGACTATAAACAATAATACTCAAAGTACATTATGGTATTTAATTATAATATCTTTTTAATCTTTAGCAAATTGATGCAGTATAAAAAATGTACATTTTGTGAAATGCTATTATTGAAAAATAATCAATTCTGCTTGACATTAGGTCACATCATAGCAGCCTCTCGATGATCACTTTCTATAAAAACCCAATCCGAGTGTTTCATTTCTAATAAACATTATGTCTAACACAATGTTAACCAAATAATCATTTCTGATTGCCACATCATGATATCATATTTTACTGGTAAACCATCCCAACCATAAGCACTTCCCTTCTGGCACTGATATGCTGAAAGGCGGAAAACATAACTGGAGTCTGTATTCGATTACTGTAACTCAGCAAGAAATCAGCGAGCAGAGAGAAACAAACAGATGGGATGGACAGAGGGGGAGAGATGGCTGGATTAAACTGGCTGGCCGGCTGTTCTTATCAGGAGGGGTCCGGATCAGACTTTCATCATTGATCCGGTGTCTTAGTGAAAAGCTTGAAAATAGACCTCTTTTTTAGCTTGGATTTCAGGAAAAGGAATATTCTTTGTTCATAAATGRACAAAATAAAAATAGAAGAACGTTCCTTTTCTGTTTGTAAAAAAAAAAAAAAATCCTTGCCTGTTTTTGTTTTTTTGTTGCAGATTCCTCATTGTAGTCATTGTCTCTTGTATAACTGGATGCTTGACTGGTTTATTGCGTTTGCATGCTGGATACTATGTATTACTGAGCCGCCCAAAGGTTTATTAAAAGCTGGTGAGCCCTCATTAAGTACTCCAAAGTTAATTGCCCTGCACTAACAATTCAACGGCTTAACCACTGGTAGAACTTTATTTATGGTGCCATTTTACAAAAAGGTCCCCTATAATGCATGTGTTTTAAATGTCAGTTTTGGTTCGTGGCCTTTCATTATGATTCTTTCCTAAATTTGGACTAAGATGTGATAAAAATAACTAAATTAGGACAAACTCCAACAAAGGATAAAGGTATTACAAAAGGGTGAAATGTGATATCAGCGACTGCAGTTATGCTGCTAAATTTAGTTCTACTGTATTTACATCTTTATTAAAAAAGGCTTTAGTGTTACGTGAGTTTGGGTAGGAAAAATATTATCACCATTTTTTCTGTTTTACTAGTGAAGTAGATATTATTTCTTTCTCACTAGCACTTGGGATATTATCTTGAAGTTTAATTTAGTTTAGCAGCGTTTGGCTATTCTCGAGCTACATGAAGATCGTCACTTTGTAGCTAGACTGCTTTCTCCAGAGAACGTTATAGAAATCAGTGCTTATCTCAAGTAACTGGTTAAACTTGGTTAAACAGGTTAAACTTAAGTTGGATATAATTTATGCCGCTGTAAAATTTTTATTAATTACTTCATCACTTGGGCATTGGTGCCTCAGGAGTAGATTTCTAACCTACCATGCAGAAGGCACGGGTTCGATTTCCACCCAATGCCCAAACTCCAGCAACTGGATGCTGAAATGCAGAGCCGGTCCCAAGCCCGAAAAAAATGCGAGGGTTGTGTGTGGATTGGGATGGTCCGCTGTGTCGACCCCTTGACGGGAAGAGCCGAAAGACTAACAACAACTTGTGGTTCTACATTTGCAAGGTTTTAATCTGAAGACAACCCAATTAGGATAAACATTTTTGCATTCATAGTAATGTTTTATTTTACAGTGTCAACATTATAACGGATGTAAAGTGTAACATTTAAAAATCTCTAGTACTTCAGAAATGGAATTTTATGATGTACAGTATCATAATACTAATCGTATACTACTGTATGAATTTCATGAGGCTGCATGGTGGCTTAGTGATTAGCACTGTCGCCTTGCACCACCATGGTCCGGGTTCGATTCCCGCCTCTATGTGCATGGAGTTCGCATGTTCTCCCCGTGTTTCCTCTTGGTGGGTCCTTGCGGTTTCCTCCCACAGTCAGRTTAGYCTAATTGCCATTCTCAAATTGCCTAAAGTGTGTGAATGAGTGTGTGTGTGTGCCCTGCGATTGATTGGCACCCTGTCCAGGGTGTACCCCGCCTTGTGCCCTAAGTCTCCTGGGATAGGCTCCGACTCCAAGCCCCCTGCGATGCTGTATACAGGATTAAGCGGTACAGACGATGAGTGAGTGAGTGACATGTGAACTATTTACTGTTATGTTGCTGCCATCTTAGCCAACGCTGTCCTGTAAAAGAGATTAACAGCTCAATATTCAACTTGATTAAGTATTGATTCAGTAAAGGACAAACATTTAGGGTCATGCCATCACAGGAAAATTAAGCAACGAMAGGCTGGTGCGATACACCCTAACATGTAAACAGTGTTTTCCAAAAGTGCTTTTTTTTCTCTCTCTCTCTCTCAAGTCATTAATAAATCTGACGGTACGTTCTGACCAATTCCACAGCACTGCTGTGTGACACAAAATAATTAAAAGCATTCATCTAGTTATCATACATATGAAGCGTATCTGTTGTATTGCAGCAGACTCGATATTTGATTTTCAGTAGCGCTAGGCCTGTGCATCAAACTAATGCACAATGTCAAGATAATGATGAGCGAGACCTTGAGTACAGCATGAAGACTCTACAGGAAATTAAAGTGACTGAAGAAAGAATGAAAAAAAAAAGAGAGAGACAAGAAAGTTTGGCATATGAGAAGTTCCTGTCTACCCGTCGTTCTCGTTTGCCTTACCACAACATATGCTGCAGTGAATACATGATGAGGTACGCAAGGAGCCATCGCTCTCTCTCTCTCTCTCTCTCATCTTTAAACACTCTAGGAATGGCAGGCGAAGGGAGTGGTGAAGCAAAGGAAGAAAGAGAAGGGCAGGAGGAGAGAACGAAACTTGGCTCTCTCTCAACYGTCATCTCGACTTTATTGTTAATTTTCTTCATTAAACTGGAAAAAGCTTTTAGCCGAGAGACAAAAGTCAGACACAAGAGCAAGCAGAAAAACGGGAAACTTTTAGTTTTCTTATATGTTGTATATATACCATATGAGATATGTATATGTATATTTATATATATATATATATATATTTTTTTTTTTTTTTTAGATCAGCCGTTTACTCACCTTCAGCATTAAGTTTTACATCTACAAGCTAGATTTGGGACTGGGTCTCAAAAAAAAGAAGTGAAAAAAAAAAAAGTCTAGCCTTCAGTTCGACTAATGTTTTTACACTGCCCGAGTTAGCAAGCTACTGTATGCATCTAATCAGAAAAAATGCTACAAGTTTTTTTTTTTTATATACAGTGCAACCTCGGATGGCGAGTAACACGATTTGCAAGATGAGTAAAATTTTTAAATAAATTTTGACTCGAAAAACGCGTCTTGGTTTACGAGTACCAGGTATCATGTATCACGCATGAGCTTCTTGTTTTGATGCCGAGCATCACATGATAATGATGTTTTCTCTCTCTCTCTCTCTCTCTCTCTCTGCAGAATTCTGGGTAATCATCTCCCCTGCTGGGTCTTAGTGCTCATCTTTTACTGGTATAATCAATATCCGTGCACGTGTGTGCTGTTTACTATAACACTGTGACCACGTGTGTGTGCGTGAAACATTTTATTTTGTGTTTGTGTGTGTGAAAGTTTTCCTTTCACGCATGCGTGTACTGTTTGTTATAACACGTGTGCGTGTAAAGTAAAAGCAAGTGGCATTAGAGAGCTTAAAGATCTCTGTCAGGCTGCACTGCACTTAGCGTGTGCTTGCGCTCGTGTCATTGGACAGCGTGCCCCTTGCCTCCTCCTCTCGCCTTCACACACACACACACACACACACTAATGGAAACACTGCTCTGTCACGATTCTTTTCAAGGGTAAATTGAAGGTTAATTTGTTTTATTTTTACCTTTTACTTTATTATTTTTTGGGGGGCTGTTTAACAAATAATTAGAGTTTCCATTATTTCCTCTTTGATTTACGAGTGTTTTGATATACGAGCAAGCGTCCAGAACGAATTATGCTCGCAATCCAAGGTTCCACTGTACAATTATTTTCCTCACAGCTATGCCAGTATGTTTCAAATAAAACCGCTATTTTACAAGGAGCAACACATACTATAACAAAAAAGCGTTTACAGATGTGTTTTCCTGCAACAATTTGACCAAAAAAAAAAGACTAATTAAATTGAAAAAGTCATTCTTTTAATAATATTATTGACAAAACATGTCTTACTAGAGAGGGGGAAAAATTGATTCAGTGATGTACCGCATATATTTTCAGTGACAATATACAGTATGTACTGCAGGAAGACTGCAAAATCGATTTTTTAAAATAATTTTTTATAGTATAATGTTGTCATTCCTCTATCATCCTGTAGGTGGTGTGATCTAAAAATCCAAATCAACAAAATCAAATCAGGATATTTATAAAATCATGACAGAATCGCAATACAAATCAAATCGACAGCTAAGTATCGTGATCATATCAAATCGGCTAATCACGCTTTCATTATAGCAGCTATAAATCACCATCTTGTCTTGTCTTTTTCTCTCTTACAGTTTTAACTTCCACTGTACCAACCTAAGAATTGCCACTCCGGAGCATTAATACAACCCTTGCAGCTTCTGTTGTTCTAGAAAATGAATCAACACCTTCTGCAGTAAAATGTAACAGTTATTGTGTGACTCAGCAGAAACAGCATGACTCGGCTTTTTTCACATCATTACCTCACTGATCCCTGCCCAAGATGGCAGACACACACAAACAAACAAACAAACACACAAACTCAGTCAGATGTGTGGACATACCTGGAAGGGGCCACTGGGGTACACCACGACGTTAGCTTTCTTCCAGCTTGGACCTTGGTGGCCTGAGAGCGTCCATGCTAACGAATCCACCGTGGCTATGCTCTTTACGCGCAGGAGGACATTCAGAGTTCCTGCAACGAAAGAGAAAACTAGAGGTAGAGCTTTGGCTAAATTTCATATCAAACATCAAAATGAGGAACAAATGTGATGTCAGTAACTTGACATGRCATAGCCGTTGCTACCATATGGTCCGATTTAAATATTTAAGAATTTGTCTCTATCATTGAATAAAACAAGCAAGAACCCGGTATGCATAGTTACTGTGTGTAGGAGACTCAGGTCAGCTAGCCTCATGAGCAGAGTTGGCAAGGAAAAAATCTCTACTAAGGTTCGCAAATGGGAAGAAAAGATTGCAGTGGGCCGAGATGCATTAACAGTGGACTTGAACGGTTCAATGACTAGAACCAAGGCTTGTGGAGTCCAAATTTGATCCAAGACAATACCATATCTCACACTCAGAGCACATGAAGAAGTGATGGATGTCTGTATAACAGTATTGTTGAAGCACGGAGGTGGAAACGTAATGATCTGGGGATGCTTTGGCAATGGGGGAGAGGGTGCCCTGCATTGCGTGTAAGGCATCCGCATTCAGCATGGATATTACCCGATACTAAAGAGGCCTGCTATTCCAGCTAGTCTACAACTGATTTTAAACTTCAAAACTTAATCTTGGAGCTGGACAACGATCCCAAAGCATTCATCCCTGCTTGGGTTTGAATCATCTGGAGAATGAAGTAGCTGCTGGAATACTCTCAGAATACTCTTGGCCAACTCAATCACCAGATCTGAACCCCATCATCAAGAGTTCGAGAAACACTAGCCAACCAGCACAGCTCGCTTTTGGGAAGTGCTGGGATATGTGATTTTATTACATKTTTTAATCTGCTATAAAGGACATGTAATCCTGAAGGTAAAAACATTTTGCATGTAAAAGTTTAACATGGAAATGAAATTTGGCCATTTATTCTGTATGCAAATATGGTTGTAAATGTTCAAAAGTTAATAAAAACTCCCAAGTGTTTAGGTGTTTTTTAACTTTTGTCCTTGCCACCATACAGTACGTCTTACCTTAAACGTGCTACAGTGTATGTAAAATAAAAACAGCTCACAGCAGTGAGATAGATACAGTATAATAACTACAAATAATAACTTCAATTTAATAACAATTTTAATAAAAGGCTCTATGAGCCGAGAGTTAAAAGAAAGAAGAAAAAAAATGTGGCTACAATAAAGATCYAACATATTACTGTGCACATTTAAATAATATGGAATGTTTTTTTTTTATATATATACTTTATATTTTTTTTATATAGATAGATTTATAGGATCCCCTGAGACACGACTAACAGTCCTATATTACCAAAATCAAGGTATTACATGATGGTGGTTCCATATCTGTACAGAGATGACAACCAATTACCTTCCACTCCATCATTATTATTGCTTTGTTTTCATATGTATGGGTTTGTGGGCACTTCTAAATTGCTTTACTCCATAATACAAGAAGATGCAATCTTCTTTTAACAGCTAATTTGACACAGAGTGGGTGTGCAGACTATAAATATTCCTGTTCTGTAAACGTATGTCGTATCATTCACTTAAAAACGCAAACAAGCACCACACACATACAAAAACGGATCAGTGGAAATGAGGACAAGTGCCACCTGTACAGCTCAAAAATTACATTATCCTTCCTATTTAGTGCTTAAGGGAAGTCAATATATATTTCAGCTCAGAATAGGGACAAAAGCCCTGCAGACACGACTCAAAGAAGTAGCATAAGAGAAGAAGCAGACCAGTGTTGCATTCATAAAGCTTATTTGCATATTTATATCCCAAATATAAGATAATAATGGAAAGAAAGAAAGAAAGAAAAAAAAAAAACCTGGCCTGCACTTACAAGGATCGCAGAAATATCAGCCTGGCAGAAGCGATCTAGCCTCGAAGGAAGCACGACGACCTTCATCCTTTTAATAAATGCGTATCAAGTTAGATCAAATAGGCTTCTGTCTGAAAGGTCCTGCCACATTTGGTTAGTGCACTCCTGCTGATAAAGGTACTCGCCATACATAACCCCGGTCACGCACAGCAGACATGAAGAGTACAGAGAGGTATAAATATGAGAGAGTATGAGGTGTCACATGGATCATCATTCAAACATTAGCTCACACACACACACAAAAAAAAAGATCCACAATGTACTSCGTTGTCCCTCACATACACAAAAAGGAGTAGTCTGTCATTCCGTCAAATCTCGCTGTCAAACCCATTACTGTCGGACCAACTATTGTTAAACTGAGCTTGCCGTCACTACTACTAGTACAGTATGCTAAGAGTTGACTGGAATTAATGTCCAGCTAGTCCTTAGACGTCACCGATATTCCTGACACCATAAATATACACACGTCCTCAAAATAAAAAAAGAAATGTTTTACTTTTGGATTGTTGGATTTTTTAGCTCCTAATTTTACTGTACTTAATTAACACTTCATCGTCATTAAGTAATCTACTGTATAAGAGATGTTCAGGTCAAACTGGGACTTGTGACAAAATTTCTTGTCAGTAAATGCATAAAATCAGTCATGAGACTCTGAGACTCTTTGAAGAAAAAACATTTGAATGGCGCAAACGTTTAAAGGAGGCTGTACGTCCGTAAATGACGATCCTAGCCGAGGCGGCTCAGAGCAAACTGAAGGCGAAGCACATTACAGAAACTCGGCTGCGAGTTATTGTCACGTTAACATTAAAGAAGTTCCTGGGAGGCCAGAGTTTCAGGCATTAGGCAGACAGTCCGAACATGGCTCCAGCACACTGAGAAAACTTTCTACTATAATGGAATCCAGGCACTAGTGAAACACTGGGATGAGGTCGTTTTTACTCTCATTACTGTGTTCGGTTATTCTGCATAATCAGAAAAATCCCGGTTTGACTTGAAAATTCCATTTGGTAAGTCCTGACAACTGCAGACCAGGAACATCCCAAAAGAGCTGCAGCTCTGAAGTTGCCCTGACACCATCACAAGTGGCACTGTTTGGTGGCAAAGGGGGGACCTACTCAACATGAGATGGGTGGTGATAATGTTATGTCTGATCAGCAGTTTTGGGGGATGTATTACTGTACATTACATTACAAAATTACTGTTCTTGAAAAGTAATCCGTTACATTGCTGCGTTACTTCCTGATAAAAGTAACTAGTTCGAGTACTTTTCCATTGCAGAACATGAAAACTCCTTTGTGATTCCTCATGCATGTTGTTTTAGTCAAGACCTTTATAATTATTCCACCATCATCACTCAGTGAAGTTTGGGACATAATCTGTTAACCACTAAAACCCCTATCTCACCTACGCGGTTTTGCATGGTGGCCGTGAGTACGGTTCATCATGATTCACCAACTTTTGGCACGGTGATAACGTTTCCATCCTCGCCGAAGCTCGCCAACCATGCCAAACTTCGAGGATCGTCGGGTCGTCACTCGCTGCGGCTCACGGTGCCTAACACCGCTTCTCACTGCGAGTCAAACCGCATAGGTGAGAGAGGGGTATAACAGCAGGACTAACAGAGATGTGCGGGTTATCAGGGGCGTGGTTTGTAGGACGATTTTCACACACACATCCACACACACACACACAAGCAGAATCACTGCTGTCTGGCTCACGGATTACATAAATTGTCTGAATAACGGATTACATTTTTAAAAATATTACTAAATAACTGAGTACTTAAATGGCAGACCTAATGCATTAGATTACTCGTTGACAATCCAAAGACATGCAGATTCGGCTAAGTGGCGTTCCCAAATTGTCCACAGACGTGAATGCCGCATGAACAGGACTGGAGGTCCTACCACAGCAGAGGTTCCTGGATGGATGGATGGATAGAATCTATGATGTACCTTTCTGTTTCAGTGTAATGTTTAAGATTAAATAGACAACATGGAAAATTTCTGTACATTAGAGCTGAAAATGTCTGTACCTATGTCGAAACGCATACAGCTTCATTTGATTAGGTTTGGAATTATTTGTCATTCTTTGATGATGTATGCACTGTATCTTATGTATCAATACGCATACAAGTGCTATAATAACAAGGTTGAAACAATGAAGAATGTGGAAACGTTGAAATATATGGAAGCCACTGTAAATTATATAACGTTATACACACTTTTTGCACCGTGGATTYGTACCCAACAGAAAGAAGGATTTTGTTAATAACAGAAAAGCCTTTGGTTTTAAAATATGTGAGTCATTCTTTTCAGTGATCTCAGGGGATCGACTTAGGATTTTACCCTGAACGGTGGCAACAAAACAAAACAGGACAGCTTATTAGTGAGGATAAAGGAAAGCCAGGAGGGACATCTGGGATTTCGACAATTGGACCAAGCTTATTAAAAGGCGTTCACTCCTTTTCCCAATCAAAATAAATGAGGGACTTAGCATTTATCAGATATACGTGGCGTGACTTTTACATGCTTTCTCATGCACATTTTTATTGGTGTTTTTGACTGAYTCGTGTGACCGCCAGGCACAGGGGTAAGTCTTGACTGGACTATTATGTACCGTTACTGCCTAAGCCGTTACTTCCGCTAGTTCTGGCTTACAAAAAACGAAAAGAGCACAGGAAACAAATCARTAGTCGTGGTGCAGTCCTAGGTAGACCTGGCATAATTTAGAAGATTCAAAAGTTCAGCAGACTTGAAAACTCTCTGTTCTCATCAATTATTTCTAGTTTAGCTGGTGTCGTGCCCCGGATCAGCAATGCGCATGATGCTGTACACTGTGTGCAATAATCAAACATTTAGCACACTAGAACATTCATAAAGTACATGAAGAGCTCTAGTTCAGTATTTCTTTTATTTTTATTTATTAAAACTACCAGGTTCGTCACTCTAAGAGAAAAATTACAGTCTCATGGAGTGAAACATGCAGACTTTGGCGCAGGCATGGCAGATGAAAGACCATGAGCGTGCCTAAATTGGCTTGTGTCCATAGATTTGGTAGGCTTAATGTATGAAAAAGTGGACCCAAGTCTTGGTAGAGATGATGTTGCACCTCCTCAGACGTGGCATGATCCTCTTAGATGCGAACAACAGCGATGGATTAACCAACAAATCCAAAAACGAGGACTGAGTTGGCTTGGCCACATTTGCAGAATGAATGCAGCCAGCTACCTAACAGATTTCTACCTCGAACATTGAAGAATCCAACAAACGTCAATGAAGAAAAGCAGGTCGAGGAAGATCTAAAAACGTGACGGCTCAGCTTTGAGGAGGACAGAATAATAGCCATGCCCGGTGAGCTTAGAGGCATCTCTTAAATGGATTTAAAGAACCACTGGCACCTACAGCATTGGCTTACTGGCTCAGAGGACAAGCTCGACCCAACGCCAGCTAGCGATCAAAGACGTAGCAGAATTTCTGTCTCACAAAATGATCTGGAGAAATCCCTATAATATCATTTAAACTCTGAGCTGCAGTCCATAAAGTCCAGTAAGTTGCACAAGCTGCAGTCTAGTGTTGTGCATGTTTCCCCAGCCATTTCATGTTTCATACCTACAGAAGTTTGCACTGAGCTGGATTCCAACACGGTGGGATATTTATTTTAGCATGCCTACCATGAGAATCGACTTATCAGTTAAATGTGAAGAAACTGAAAAAAAAAAGGCTTTTGTGGCCCTTTTTAAAAAAAATTAAAAACATCTTTGTTTTTTTATTCTCCTTTTTGTCGTTGTAAATCCACCAGCTTTCTTCCTGCGATTCTCTGAGGCTGTTATCTTAGATTTAAGGTATCATCAGCCATGCACAACTAGTGTCTCACTGTGCTAATTTAGGACATTGTTAATGTTAGCCTTGCATGGCTGGCGCACCTTTGAGATCTTTGCTTGCTAACAGGGATGCCTGATTCTCTGTGGGAAGCCCTGAGCAACGAGGGCTCAGAAAGCCTTGCTTCGCTCTAAAGCTGGAGTCTGTGCTCACTGAGCTGCCCACATGCCAACGCTTAAGCTAATCATTAGCAGATTATGTACACAGCGCTGGCCACGAGCCAACGCCGGGCTTAAGCACAGATGATGGCACTTCTCAGTGTGATTAGCGATGCTAATGGAGATTTGACGCTTGGTAAAGAGGATGCTTATGACAGCAGTGCACAAAGGACAAAGGGGTGTTGCTTGGGCAAGAATTTGGGGTTAAATGGTGAATCAGGTTTTTTTTCCCCCCTTTACACTGGACACACAGTGAACAGATCTGAGGGGTAGTGGATTATAAACAAGATAATAAACATACAGTAAGAGCAGTCAGAGAACCTTATACAACCCCATTGAGGCAAAATATTAGGTCTTTTTATTTCATCACTATCATGATACATGCCGGTAGTGTGTGTGTGTGTGTGTGTGTGTGCTTAAGTGCATGTATGTGCATGTGTGGCGTATGTGAAATGAGCACCCTGGGGTGATTCTGATTGTGATTAACGTGCCTCTTCTTTCGATTATAATTTTCATTAAGGATGTGCTGTCTCTTCTCAGTCTCTTAAATAGTAATGGAATTAATAAAACATATGCTTTGAAATCAGCAGCGGTGCAGGCCCCGAGGAGAAAGTGTGACCGTTTTTCATAAGGCTGAGAGAATCTGAGGGATGTCTCTGCCGAATGTGGAGCAAATGGCAGATAATTATAGCGCAGRATCTCGAAATGAAGAGGAAAGCATCRGGAAGAGAGATCAAAGCAGTGATTCCAGGTACGATGCAGTGAAATGAAAGAAAGCTTACTTTTTAACCTTTCAACAGCGCACACACACTTTGTTGTTTCAATGGAGGGGGTTAAAATTTTGTTCATTCATATTACAAGCACTTTTTGATATGATAAAGATATTGCATAAGAATTTTGCAACCCAACTTAGTGGTTAGCACTCTGGTTTCCTCCCACAGTCTAAAGACATGCAGATTAGGGTAATTKGTGTTTACAAATTGCCCGTAGTGTGTGAATGAGCATGTGAATGTTACCAGAGGTCCTGCCACGGTCCTTAAATGGCAATAACGACAATGGGCACCATTGGACTCCACAGTCCCTAGTTGGACTTTAGGGGTGGGTGGGTGGCTGGATGGATGGATGGATGGATGGATGGATGGATTGCAGCCTCTATATGCAAATATTAGTCCTGTTTAAATGTGTTACCTTACTGTATGTTCGCTTAGTCGCAAACACTTGCATGGTTCTCTGATCAATTGCCCGCCAATCAGAATTGGACGATTTATTTTTACAGATCGGTTGACTCTTAGCAAGGCGATCACATGAGCTGATATTGTGATGATGTAACATGTAAATTCGACAGCCCCATCCACATACCGTCGCCAGTCTGGGAATATTACCAAGTCTATAAAAGTCGTCAAATTTGCAATATGCAATTTTTTTKGGGTTTTGGCAGACATGGTGGAACATGTCTGCCAAGACCCCATTCGCCACTTCAGAACAACGCAGCGTAAAATATTTCGAGAATGAAAATTTATCCACAAAGGCAGCAGTTACAGTAGATGTTGTACATCACCCCTCACTCAGCCACCTACAGCACAAGACAATACAAAGTGGCTGATGTTCGTGTTTATTTAAAAACGTCTGGTTTAGATTAGATTAGATCTAATTAGATAGTTCAGTTTTGTTAATCGTTGTTCCAGCTTTGTTCTGTGTGCTGCACGTTATAAAGAGTGTGTACAGTATATCAGGTCCCTTGATGTTGGTTGGGAAATGGAAAGGTTTTGCTCCTTAGTCGAGCACAGGCTATTCTATTTGTTTCAGTTTCTTCATAATATACATGAAATAATAAGGGAACGGAATATATCCTAAATAAAGTATTCATCAGTGATCGGTGATCATTCTCGACCGATTATGATTTCTCTGATTATGGAATTAGCCCCCGAATCCCTGATCGGAACACCCCTACGTTATGCTAATGTACTTAGCAGAAGTTAAGTGAGCTGAGATCTAGATTTGTCAGCAATATCATTGTTCCATTATTACAAATATTAAAGCAATATACAGTAAGATCCTTCCATCCATGCATTATAGTGTATCTACTGTATACTGTATATGTTAACATGCTGGAACGTAAAACATCCAGCACTCAATCATTCAACAAGGACAACTCTGAAGAGGAATTCGGAGGAAACCAGAGTACCCAGGGGAAACAGGTCAAGCACATGAAAACTGCACGCGCACACAATGCAGGCGAGATTTGAACCCCCAACCCTGGAGACATAAGGTGACCGGGATAAGCACTAAGCCATCGTGTTCATAGTACGCTTCCAGTAATAAATAAAAAAAGCCAACAAATTAGACAAGCTTACAAACTCAGTGTGGCAGGAACATGTTTTTATTGGGTTGGAAATCGGTGTTATTGGTAATATTTTTAGTTTTTTTTAGTTTGGAACAGATTATCTGCATTTACATTATTTCATATGGGAAAATATGTTTCACAAAATTTCGCCTCAACAACTGTTGCCTCCGGAATAGAATAATCTTGTATGCTGAGATACCGTTCGTACATGTTCTATAAAGTGATAGATTTTTTAAAAATCATTATGTTTAAATAGTTAACTACTACAGGACAATAGTGCTCAATAGGCAACTCAACCGGGAAATAGACAGCCATTCATTTCTACTCAATGGTAAGGGATCACAAGGTTGAACGGTTAATTAAATGTAGAACGTGGTACAGATCTCGATGTGAAAGAAAGAAAAAGTTGTTAAAATGTTGGCAAAAAAGTTTCGTCTAGATTTAGTGTACTTTAGTGTAAAAAAAAACAAACAAAAAAACGACTTCTTGAATTCACTACATGCATTATGCTTTGTGGGATCGAGGAGATTGTAGATCATAGGCATATGACTTCAAAGCCCATCCATAAATCAGTCACCGTGTGTGTACGCGTGCGTGTGTGTTTTGACATGGATGGAAGATCTGTTTGCTGGATATAGCACTCTGATGGAGTACCGTGTGATGAAGGGTCTAGAGAGTGACTGATAGCGCCCTCGCATCGCCGTAAATCAGACGCCGGCCTGGTGTGACCCTGCCGTCAAACAGGACGCACGCACACACTCAGTCGCGCACAGAAACAAATCTCTCTCACACACACACACACACACACACACACACACACAAACGCTGCTAACTAAAACCCCGCAATGTACACATGGACAATTCTTAATTTGTCAACTGACAGCTGGCAGAGAGATCATTAAGCATAGAGTGTAATCACACACAAACACGCAAACACACACGGGGAGAATCTGTCAGTGCAACTGACGTGACTCAAGGATAATTAGCAATACGCGGGAAAACACACTCGGATGCACTGCTAAACAAAACGAAAGCCAGACAGAAGAATGACTGAAATCTGTATTAATACACAGATTTCTGAAGGTTTTATCTCGATTCATGCAAACAGTGATCAGTGTCATTTAAACATCGGAGATCTACAGTATTGTTCTATCAGGTAGCGAGGTACCTGGTGGAAATGTTTCCAAAAAGAAGGTAACTAAAGATAAAAAAAGACGGTTTGCATTTTTTGAATGACCCTCGTTCCATGTAAAAATGCGTTCCAAGGTTCAGCTGAGATTCATATCAATTCATATTCATTATCTCATTTCTTTTTCTGAAAATAGCCACATGGTGAGTTACGATTAGCCATAAAGCTAGTTCTGGAGAAACAAAACGTGTAAATATGCACTAATTACATTGTAACTTTGAAAGACACCAACTCGATGTAGCTCAGAGGGACTGTAGAAGCGTCATGTGAGTCTCAGCTGAACTTTAGAATGCATTGTTCTCTGATAACTTCTGACTGCAGTCGCTTAATAATTCAGGACTGAAATTCTCAAACAGTTTTGTAACTGAGGCTCCAACAATGAATGTGGACTGAATAATAACTTAAGCTCCTCTACTATTATACTGAACTTTCAGCATCCTAACTCACAGTATGACTGCAGATCAATCCCTGCTATCCGTTATCGCCCAGATGAGGATGGGTTCCCTGTTGAGTCTGGTTTCTCGCAAGGTTTCTTTTCCTATTGCCGTCTCAGGGAGTTTTTCATCACCACAGTTGCTATTGGCTCACCAGGTGAGGACTTCTCTCTAGTTAGGTATTCGTATTCAAGTAGCTTCTTCAGTCTAAGGATAAGTTGGTAATGTATGTTCCTCATATTTGTGTCTGAAAAGGATCGTTATGTGAACAATGGAGAAGCTGAGAGCAGGAGGGAGGGTCATTAGAAAGTTGGGGGAGAGATCAGGGATAGTCTGATCATTCTGATTTCCTTTTCATACGCATTTTCCATGTTTTTATTTAATTAATTATTTTTTTATTCTGGAAAGCTGCTTTCTATGGAGCCAGTAAAAAGACATGGATGAGGGGGGAAAAATATAATTAATTATAATTAAGTTAAAGGAAAAAAAAAAATTGGGGGGAAAAAAATCTGGAAAAGAAAAAAAAAAAACAGGACATGAGACGCAAAGGAAAAAAGGTAGAGAAAAAAAAGGGACATAGGAGAAAAAAAAAATCGCCAAAATACAGAAAGGGCGCGCTCCGAGTACAAACTAAATGTCTTTATATTTTAGGCCAAGCTGAAAGTAAAACTCAACTACTCAGAATTCTACTCAGTAATTCTCTCCATGCCTGYTTAACAACGCACATGTAACGCTAACCCGAGTATTATCTTGCATAATAGCCATGCTTCTTCTTCCTTTATTTTTTAGCAGTTGGCAGCCAGCTTTTAGGCGCATTACTGACACTCACTGGACTGGAGCGGTATTGCACGGGCAAGGATAAAGCTTTTAGGGGCGTTGCTGCCACCTGCTGGAATAAATCGTTTTGTGAGAACTTTTTGCGAGATCCTGCGAAATGTTTGCGAGATCTCGCAAACAATTTTTTTCCCCCACGCATATCCTGCTAGCCTATTTTTTTTTGGTTTATTTTATTTTTTCCTCGCATGTTTTTTTAAGGTGGAATTTTTTTTTTCCTCCAACGTTAATTTTTTTCCACTCATGTCCCTTTAGGGGCTCAGTAGCTTTCTGACAATGAAACCGAATTGAATGAAACAGAATGTTTGCACAGATTTGCTTACACCCTTGCTTGCTTTTCTGGGTGACAAACTTCACGGCTGGTAGCGCGGAGCAGGAAAATTTATAACACCCAAGATGTATGATAATGTACTTATATGACATCCATTTTGATTTAAGACGGACTTGGAAAAAAAAAACCTATCGCATTGAGATGGTTTTATGGCACCACTGTTAAAATCAGAAGTGCAGCGTTCACACATCTGACGCTGCCAGGTTTTCCTTGAGTAGAAGCCATTTGAGCCAGCGACTAAACCTTGCCTTTAAGCCAGGGGTCTCAAACTCAGTTCCTGGAGGGCCGCAGCCCTACAGAGTTTTGTTCCAACCCTGCTCCAACATACATACCATGTAGTTTTCAAATAAGCCTTAATGACATGTTTAGTTGGATCAGGTGTTTTTAATTATGGTTGGAACAAAACTCTGTAGGGCTGCGGCCCTCCAGGAACTGAGTTTGAGACCCCTGCTTTAAGCACAATCACTTGCCTTTAAGGCCTTYAAGCCTTAAATCATGGTTTGCTGCTTTGCCGTC
Organism: Clarias batrachus; assembly: GCA_003987875.1. NCBI lineage: Eukaryota > Metazoa > Chordata > Actinopteri > Siluriformes > Clariidae > Clarias > Clarias batrachus. The sequence goes on along the minus strand of QMIH01001503.1, from coordinate 43,183 downwards.
AAATGTAATACGATAAAAACACGGTATATGAGAAGAATAAGAAGGTGGCAAGGATTAAAATAAATCACTACACTAATAAATATTTAGCAGTTTATTATTATTTTTCAGCTCGTGTGCTGACCTTTTACCGCCGACTTAATGAAGTCATGAGATACTAAACCGAGGTCAGTGTGTAGGATATTCTACATATCAGTCTTGTAAAGGTGCAGTGCTGAAGGCATTCCTTTAAAGGGAAAGAAAGTCAGGCTACACCTGGAACACACACACGCACATATACACAGAGCATAACATCACAAACAGACTGATGGATAATGAGACGGATAATGGGACATATATCCCCAAATAAAACGACACTGACATCGAACACCTTCCCATAGGCTGTAACACACCTACACACTGGTTATATGAGGCTGCACCATACTCCTTAATATAGACTTTTTATATAAACACCTCCAGACACACACACACAAACACCCTTGATGTGACAGAATAGGCAGGGTTGATAATTTGACAGGGGCACAAGGATGTACCAACTGCAACAGCGACAAACGCTTTTTTTTTCCCCCTCCACTTTTCTTCCAAGCACAAACTGTGTGAGTGTGTGTGAATGTGTGTGTATACACTACGTATGTGAGTTTGCCTCACACATCTGCAAGCACAACATTAGTGTGACAGAACGGTGACAGATGTCCTCCTTCTCGATGGATTCGTCTCTGGAAAGGTTCCAAACAGCAAAAAAGACAATTGCGCATACACACACACACACACACACACACACACACACACACACACACCGTAGCTATCGTAGACCACTAGGGCCAAATAGATGTCATTTTAAGTTACAGCTCAATGTTTTTACACTCAAAATAAGTTATCCATCTCGTTCACTGTCTCTCAGGCAAGACACACACATAGACACACACACAGACACACACACTCCTCTCTGTCTTCCTCTGTGCAGTGATGTGGTACTGACCGATGTGTTTTCCGTTCATGTGGTAAAAGAAGGAGACACAGTACGGGACTCTGCTGGAGCCTGAGGGACCTCGAGCCGCCGTGACGTTGTAGAGCGGAGACAGGAGACGTGCGTTATCTCCTTTCAGACGTGGCCGTGATGTCTCTATGTACATGTAATAACCTGTTATAAGGACACACAGACAGTACGAGTTGGAATTAATATTTTCCAGACTTCCATCTGCCTACGATGTCAGTTAAACTAATCTCAGCTTGACGGTTTCCTCTTTTCTTTGATCTAGCTCCAATTAATGGGAAAGACTTTGTGACAAATTCAAATACACAAATCTGTCACCTGCTAATCCACTTAAGCGCCTTATTGTTTCGTGATTCAAACTCAGGCTCGATAATAAGCACAGCACTAAATGCAATACATTTGGAAAGGCTGGGTTTGAATCAGAAAATTTATTGATTATTTGAATTAGTTTAATATACGATTCACATTCAGTAATTCCTGCAGAAAGGATCTACTCAGATGAGTTAAAATACCAAGGTGGATTTTTTTTTTAAACAGCATTGAAACCACCGGCTTCAAACACAAGCATTTCAAAAGATGAGGGACAGAAAATGCCTTTATCTCATAAATCCAACTTTTTTTCTAAAAATTCTGACATTAATCTATGAATTCCTACTTTAAACCCGCAATTCTGACTTCAGTCTCAGAATTCTGCATTTTTTCCAGCTTCAAACACAAGCATGTCACAAGATGAGGGACAGAAAATGTGGACTGAAATGTCAAATAAAGCTGCGCCCACTTTACCATCCTGAAGAGACTCAAATGCACGTTTTTTTTTTTTAGGCCTGTCTGAACGCACGAATCTGACGCTATTCAGATCGGATCTTTCGTATGGAAGAGGATTAGGGCCACCACTGAAAAAATATATTCGAGTTCTGCCTGCAATCTCAAAGTCCATTTAAAATCCCAAATTTAATCTTAAAATACTATTGTTATTTTTTTCTTTCTTTCTGCCTTCTTTCACCGAATTCTGACTTCAAACTTGGAATTCCGACGTAAATATCAGAATTCTGTCTTTTTCTCATAAATCTAATTTTTTTCTTCAAATTCTGACTTTAAACAACAGATTCCGGCCTTAAACTCACAATTCTGACTTTAATTTCAGAATTCTGCCTTTTCCCCCCTTAGAAATCTGCCTTTTTTTCCTCAGAATTGACTTTAACCCAATAATTCTAACGTTAATCTCAAAATTCTGCCTTTTTTTCCCTCAGAATTCTGACTTTAACCCAGTAATTATGACTTTAATCTCAGAAATCTGCCTTTTCCCCCCTCAGAATTCTGACTTTAACCCAATAATTCTAACTTTAATCTCAAAATTCTGCCTTTTTTTCCTCAGAATCCTGACTTTAACCCAGTAATTCTGACTTTAATTTCAGAATTCTGCCTTTTTCCCTAAGAATTCTGACTTTAACCCAATAAATTCCGACTTAAATATCAGAATTCTGCCTTTTTCTCATAAATCTAACTTTTTTTCCTCAGAATTCTGACTTTAACCCAGTAATTCTGACTTTAATTTCAGAATTCTGACTTTAACACAATAATTATGACTTTAATTTCAGAATTCTGCCTTTTTCCCTAAGAATTCTGACTTTAACCCAGTAAATTCTGACTTAAATATCTTAATTCTGCCTTCTTCTCATAAATCTAACTTTTTTCCTTCAAATTCTGACTTTAAACCCCAGATTCCAGCCTTAAACTCAAAATTCTGCCTTTTCCCCCCTCAGAATTCTGACTTTAACCCAATAATTCTAACTTTCTCAGAATTAAGAGAAAAAAGTCAGAATTCTGAGATTAAAGTCACTCTTCCTTACTGTCGTATCTGGTCTTATATCGGATATATATCTAAAACATGTTACTTTTCACTTCCGCACATGCGCGGGCACTTGATGAAGTTATCAGGCAGCACCAGCAGCGCGAGGATTTCATAGCCGTCCTAGCAACAGCTGCTAAAACCCCTAAGGCATGGCATCTTCTTCTTTCTTCTGGACCTCGATAAACCCAGCAGACTAACTGCTCGCCATCCTTCGGAGCAAAATCCCAAGCTTATTTTTGCTAAAATCTCATTGTTTGGAATTAATGAGGAGTTGCACACATATGATGTGTGAGCGAAAACGTATCGATGTGTACATGCGTCTCGTTTCCACATTAGAATCAGATCAAATTCACTTCATAATTAATTATGAATTACTATCGTGACATGCGAATCTGGTCTGATCACAAAAGCGGAGAGGGACAACGTGGCTTGTAATATGAACGTAGCATTTCTGACAACTTGCTCAAGCCAATGAGATCATCATATCAAAAATTTCGACATACGGACAGAAATGCTCGTACATTACTCACATTTTTGTTTTTTGGGCAACTCCTCAGTCTACGCATTGATCTCTGCCTAGAATACTCCCTTTAGTGTAGATGTAGCCTTTATTTCTCTATATAGTGCATACACCAGAGTGTTTACCCTCTTTGGTCCCACTTCTGTCAGTGTCAGGCCCTGTGTTGACCGAGCGCTTGGGGTTTTGACTCAGATGATTTTGTCTGGTCCAGTCAAACACGTCACTGCGATCCTGGGAGAAGCCACAAATGCGCACATCCTCGAAACCACACACGTGATCTAATGGAAAGACAAAGACGAATGAGCGAAGAGAAACACAGGTGGGTGGCAATATATAAACGTGGGTGTATTAAAGACAGAAAAAGCAGATGATGACCCGCGGCTCTTTAGAAAGAATGATAAAGATAGAAGGAAAAAGAAAAATGAGTGTGTGAGAGTCGAGAGAGGACAGGGATCTCCACTCTTTTTTTCCCGCTTCTACGATTCCCATTTAAATGCAGCATTAAACATGATTAGCATGCATAAAAGCTGTAATGTCAGATCCATGCAGGAGAAGAAAGATTTTCCCACAGGCGCTTTTACAAATCTTAAATAGAGTTCTCATGTTCCTGTGTAAAGCATGACTCCGCTTGTTAAAATCCATGCAAGAGAAGAAAAAAGTTATGTACCTAATTCCAGTAAGTGTTCATTTATTCCCTGCGTTGCTGWTTATATTCCTTTTAAAAATTGGTTCGTTTTTTTTTTCTTTTTTCTTTTTGTGTGTGTGCGCGGTTTGACATAATACACAGCGATTCGCATCCTGCCGTGCTCTCCAAATTGCTCCGCTTGTCCTCCAATCTGTTTTAGTCTATGTTTTTATAATTGTAGCACTTTGGCAAAGCTCTGGCAGCGGGCTGCCAGCCGAGCCATGTTGAATTTAATTAAACAGAACTAGAGAGAGAGAGAGAGACAGAGAGAGAGAGAGAGAGACAGAGAGTGTGTGTGGGGGGGGGGACAATAGAGAGGGCAACAAAAATAGGAAGAGAAGTCTGTATTACCTGAAGGTCTCGGATAAGTATAGGCTGTAAAAGAATGAGAGAATAACAAGATGAAATTCGCAGAAACTACCAATAACCAATAAGAGCTCAACTTCAACCTAAAACGTTTTACAGTACAGTATATCATCCACTTAGAATATGAATTATGGCATAAAGGTGACGTTTTCAGTCATGAAGAGACAAATCTGAGGAATTCTTAAAAAGAATAAAATTCACTCCAATGAACATGCATCACCAGATTATACGAAGTAATTTATATGCGGTATGTTCAATTTAAACTGGGACTATTGATTGTTCAGAAGAAAAAAAATCCTTTATTTCTCTCTATAATCCCCTGCTACACTAATGCACTTATCCCAGCGTTTCCCTAGTGCWTGGACACCATCAAGGTAGAACGTTTTCTCAGTACGCCAAAGCCTCCCAACATGCGGCCTTGAGCGAGGTCAGGACCGTACGAGGGATGTGGCGATAACTCCCAGTCGAGTTCCTGTAACGTGATTGATTGCTGGTGAATGTTTGCGTCCACAGTTCCAACATGGTGATGCGTCTCTTCCACAATTTGGAGACAAATTATCAATCAGTTTTTTTACGTCTTCATTCACAAGACAGTTCATCATAAGTCCCGGTTTGACTTGAACGTCCCTYGTGATAAGAGTACCTAGAAAAATTGGTAGATCGAACAACTTTTATTGACGTGTTGAAAAGTTTCTAGCTTGAAAATGCTAATACTGCCACCAATGTCAATCTCATCCTCCTCATTAATTCCTCCTCGGTACAAGGACTGGACAGAGGGGAGAGCAGCTGCCTGCCAAAACCCACATTTAAAAACAGTCATTTCGGCTCATTAGTAACTGCWTCCAACACGAGTTACAAAGCTTTTAGCATAAGGCTGAGTTCCAAACCCCTTTCTAAACCCTGATCAAGGGCACTATTTGTAGTCATAGTGCGCTAGCTTTACATACATCGACTGATCGTACACAGAATGATGTGATGCTCAAATTATATTCCATAAGTTCCAGCTCGTAACTGGGACCCTGGACAGAAAACCCGAGAACAGCAGGAGCGTGTGCAAGTGTCGAGCGATGAACAAAATGAAATATTAAGATCACCAACGTCCTACGCGCAATTTTTGCGTCTTGACTTATTCAGAAGCCGCGCATTAGCGTTATTTAGCAGATCATTCTTTGTATTCTCCGAACTCTCCACATTCTCCTATAATTACCAGCACATCATTTCTCCTCCGGAGAACAGCTCTCAACGCGTCACTTTACAACTATTAATTCAAGCTCACAAGTGTGTGGGAGGCCTGTTTGCAATTTTAATTACCACCGCAACGCATAGTAGCGTTTATATTTATGAGAAGGCTTTAAAGAGAGAGACATTCACCCTTATTTATACCAGCCTTGGGTGGAAATTAAGAAACGTCTGGATTAGACGGTAACAAATTACATGCTGTTAACTGGAGCACTCGCATTCTTCCACACTGTTGCTTTGCACGGCTCCGTGCGTGGTGGCCGCTGTTCGGAACTAATGACCTGAACTTACACTCAAACAGACCCATGTTTTTCAATAGCAGCAGGAGTTTAAAGAAAAAGAGTTTTAATGTCAACATGTGCATGGATCCAGATGTTTAAGACAAGTAAAGAATATTGACATTTTTGTCCCTGTTTTCACCATATACCCATAGAGGTATATCAGAGCAGCACACATTTTTCAGAAGGTCACATACTGTACTGTATGAAGCATCCACCATACAAGTGCAAGACGTTACTACTGTATACTGTACAGTGCTTCCTCTCCATACTAGCAATGTCACACATTTGTTTTTTTTTCTCCTGAACATGTCGGGAGAACTTACGCTCAGAGTACTGGATGGTCCGGGTGACGGTATCTCCAGTACCAAAGGCGGTGATGGGCGTGAGACCCACCTCGTAAGACACGGGGATGCGCAAATCAGTGATGGTGTATGACATCAGTACACCTTTCACTGGCTCTCTGGTGTTGATCTGCTTGGACATCACCTTTTGACCCATCTGCACACACAGACACACACACACACACACACACCAAAGAAAATGTTGATATTAATATAACCAGTCTGAGAAAAGGCTAGGAAACCTGAGTTCATTACTGTTAATTGAACAAAAAATTAACACAAATCACTTTAACTATCTATTTTCCAAAATGTATTTTAAAATGGCAAAAAATGCCAGTTGTACAACTTTAGAAGATCTGAGCAGATATTTATCTCTCTCAATACATCTTATTAACTTCATTGACAGGGTCCATATCCAATGTACAATATGTACAGTAAATGAACATGATAAAGTATGTTTTTAATAATACTAATCATTTAAAAAAACAACCTCCATCAAAGTAGAGAGGAATGCACAACCACCTCAGGAAGCAGCATTTAATAGACCACTTTATTAACACTGGTGTGATTAACGATGTGTGCTCAGAGACGCTGTTAACACCGTCTTGGAAAAGTCATGTTTAGTGGAAATTTGTCAGTGGTGGAAGCTGTCACTGGTGTAATGGCCTGTGCTTATGACATCACTGACAATTAATCACTCCTGCGACTTAAAGTAATGACACATCATAAAAAAATATATAAAAATTAAGACATTTGGCTGGTCGGGAACTCGAGGTGTATGGAGAATGATCCAAAGTTTCTATTATATCTATTTTGATCACTATCATGCATTATCATAATTCACCAGGTTTAAAAGTCTGTAAAATCGTTCACTTAATCAAATAAAAAAAATAATTATCTAAATGTGTTATAAAACTTGCTTGCCTTATTCCCATGAACAACTCTCCGGTCTTAATGGTGGTTTATCCATTGTAACAAAAATTGCAGGTTGTAAAGGTGTAACTCAAGGCTCAAACCTAGTGTGGATTAGGTGATATGATATGATGATATCTACAGTAAGTGGCAATTCAATTTGTATTGTGACTCTGTAAGTATGACGATTTTATAAATATCACGAGTAATTAAAAATATATATATATAAGATCTCATGACAATAACTCCTACCACATGTGATTATACCGGCCACCTGTAGGATTATAGAAGAACTGCAACACATATATATGTCACCCATTTTTTATTTTTTTTTTTGGATTTTTCCCCGATTTTCTCCCTAATTTAGTCGTGTCCAATTCCTCCCCGTCACCCATTTTTAATTCATAACATTTTATTTTATTTTT